>FWCC01000164.1:10686-85852 GCA_900169235.1 Zarea fungicola | reverse complement strand
AGTTCGGCTGTGAGACTTCTCATATAGCATTTGTCTTTAGCTCCTCCCTAGTTTTCGCGCTAGAGCCGGGAGTTCGGCCAGATTTCTATATTTTGAGACTGTTAATGTGGGCTTCTGACCGTCCATAACAGACTGAAAGACGGGAAATCGCGCTTTTGTAAGTGGCTTTGACCAAATAATGGAGCCGAAGGAGGCTAGACTCCCACCATTCGGAGAGTCCGTCAACTCTTACTGATTTTATGGGGCAGCGAGTAACTTGTCCGGCACGGCGGCCTCTGGGGTTTAGCATAGAAAAACAGTCACGAGCAAATCCTTTACCCGGGTGGATATCTTCGAACCTCGAGTAGGTAGCAGTCGAGGGTGTTATTGTTTGTAAAAGTGTTTATAGTTACTCTGTACTTATCAGTGGTGTTGGAACCACAAGGCTGTCAAGGGTTCCAGTGATATTCCATGGCCTTTTATGTACGAATATTAGTTGGTATTGAATATTTTATAGATCAACTCTCTAGGCCTCACCCACAACCTCCTTTACCCATCATAGTAAATATATAGAGCAATCAGCCAATCATAGGCGAGCATCCCTTTTCAATTGAGCAGGGGATTCGGGAGCTACTAGAAGTGACAAGTTATATATATCCACCAATATGTTTAACGCTAGACGGGGCTCAATGCGTCTTATCAGAACCGTAAGCAAATTTCGTATTTGTAATGATTAGTTGTACAAGAGTCGGTCCGGCACAAGTCCTTGATGTCAGAGGTTGTATTGCCTCACGGAAACTACCGAGTGAGGAGTCCAGACCTTGAGGAAATGCAAATGTAGATGGCCAACACTTTGTATATAAGGACACCATCATGCTCTCGAACGGATAAATAACAAGACACTCTACAGGAAGTCAGACACTACAGCTCAAGGCCTTACAAGAATCAAATTTCACCAAATCACACAAGCACCAATCTCTCAAGATGAAGGTTAATAGCATGCTAAACTAACACGAATAGGCTTTATTTTAAGCTGACATAACTCAGTTCACCGCAACTACCGTATACCTGGTCCTTGGCCTTGGCCTGGGCAACACATTTGGCGTTTCGGGTGTCACTGTCCCTGTAAGTGACACCTCGGCCGCAATTGGCAACGATTTGGAGGTCTTTCACTCGCTTTCCTCCAGAGAAGATCACGACGGTGAATGGACCTACGTTTTGTTTGATGGTGGCAAGAAAGGTAGCCAGTGTGGCGGTGTGGAAGTCACCGACGAGCATTCCAGTAGCAGTGGTAAGGGTTGCTCCCTGCTGTCTCAGATTGTTGGATGCGCGACTCTGGATGTCAGTGCCAACCTCGGCTTTGCAAAGTGTAACTTTAGCTTCAAGAAGCAGAGTTGCGCAGACTCGGGAGCAGCATTTGAGGTGGCAAGGGGCCAGTCCAAGACTGTCAGTCTCCCATCTGTGCAGTTTGTATCAGTGAGCTGCAAGAAATAAAGAGTTGGAGGCCTCTAGACAATCCCGACTAAGTGCAGGGCATTAGGCTCACTCCAATATGTTGTCAGTATAAGGACTAGTCTTTTCATGTCACATGTGGCTAGCCGTCCCATACAGCGGCTATATAGATATAAATACCGATGCCTATTACTACTGCGCGATAAACTGTACTAAAGTTTTTTGAACACTTATACCACCATACATTTGACGTGCTGTCCCCATATATGTTGTCAGCCGACTTGTGTGTACTACGACTCTATTGTCAAGACAGTTCTTTCATCACCGCCACTGAGTCCTGCGTACCGATTGATGTTTGGTGAATTATCATCTACTACACTTGTCTTGGAACATGATAAAAGCCTCCATTGGTTCTATAATTTCATGCCAGCGTTCACGCATCTTCAGGATGCGTCGTCCGAGTTTTATTCCTCAAGATGCTCTTCAATCGTTCAAGTCTCGGATTCGGGGTCATCGTTATCCGTCGAGTTTAGATTTCTACGCTGCGGAGCTGTATTCAACCTAGTTCTGTTCAGTATTGTTGAGTCATTTTGGTGCGTCTGGATTAGCGTAGGTGTGTGTGCATTTTTCCTTTAACCGCTCTCATGTTCCGCTTTTTATCAAGAAACTGATGGCTATTTACACCGTCGTCTTTCTTTTCATTGAGGGCACCGGCACTGCAGATGATCTAAGCGGCTCCATTATTACCAATCCGTATTTTGCACCCATCCGTAGCTCACCTCCAAGGGGAACTGAGTTGCTTGTCTTGGAAAGGGCCACGGATCGGCGCCGTCGGCGGGTTGAAACGTGATTGGTGGTGGGTGACTTTGGTTAGCCACTTGAACGTTACTTCTAGCCGGTTCTCTCTTTGCTCGTTTGCTCTGACGCTGTTCTCGACTTTTGGTCCAACCGGAGAGGATTTTGATCGAATGTATCGCCGGATTGCGTCATTGATGAGGTCTCGGCGACGTGTCGCGGATGCGGACTGAACCAATGATGACGCGTGGATGGAGAGTGCTGCCTGGAAAGAATCAGAAGGTGGCGTGCTTTCCCACTTTTCTTCGAATACTTTAATGGCCTCCTCTCCCGCGTTCTCGACACAGCTTGACAGTTCTTGCAATATTGACCTGTTCCTCTTCTGAGATTCCTAGCCCTATATGATCGACATAAGGAATTCTCAATTAGTTATTATAGGAGCGTTATTAGCAAACCACGTCGACGTTTATCCGGTGATATTTAGCTATAAGGAGTTTTCTATAACTGTCAACCGCAAGCCCGTTGAAGACGAATTCAACAGTGGATTTCTAGAGTGGCGGCACAATGGCGAAAATACTGGGAGTTATTCTGACGGCCTATTTACTGTTGAAAGGAGTGTGCGGGTTTAATCAACTGTCTAATCGAATCTAATGACGATCACGACCATGAGAAGGAAGTAGTTTGCGGCATGTTATCTAAGAGAATGGTGGAAATTCACCCCAAAATGTTACCCTTGCGTATTTGAAAAGCCTAGAGTCATATGCATTAGGGAAAGGCTAGGCTGCGGCGGGAGTCATGCATCTCAGGAAGAGCTGCTTGACTTGACTCAGCAGTCACAACAGTTCTGAACCCGGCAAAAACGGCCGCAGGTCAGCACGATTGGCAACATGGCCCCCGGCACATTGAAGGGCCTATCTTAGGGTTTTATGGAGCGTTATGAAGCGTTAGAAACTCCACCCTTTCTAGAAAGGCTGTCAGCCAAGAATTATTCGCTCCAGCTGCCGCTTGCCACTTCCGATCGTAGTGGCAGAATGAGTTCGTGCGGATCACTCTAGCAAGGCTGTGAAATAACTACTCCGTTCAAAGTCCGTGGTGGCTTGATACTGAGACTGACCGCTCTTTGATGACCAATCACAATAAAACAGAATTGCCATGTAGTGAGCACTAACATGGCAATTATTATGGAATTATAACGGCAATTAGCATCACTACTGATTGTCGTGACTTGGGGCCAGGGATCTGATATCCCAGCTGGGAAGTCACTTTTTGACCTGTGTTATTAATGCCATGGGAACAACGCTAGGTCGGCAAGGGCCGCACAGAGCGGAAATGTGAGAAGCAAAGGAGAAAGGCTCCGACAAATCACGGGATGCATTCCACCACCGGATCTGGACTAATCAATGGATGCCAATAGAACTGCTTCGTAGCGAGTTCTGCCGAGAGTAGATCATGCCTACCCACAAAGGCGTGCTTGTTATGATACGAGCTACTGAGTAAGGCCAGCCCATCTCACAAGCAATCCAAGTGTTGTGTCAATGCCACAGGTGTAGGTATCCGCAAACGGATGCCATCTTCAATTAAATTATCCGATAGTACTCCAGTGATACAGCCATTCTTATACCAGCAACCTTTACCCCCTTGTCTCTATTAACCCTCAACCAAAACTACGCTGTATTATCTTCACATTCTATCTTCAACCATTTTGGCCTTCTTGAGATAATTTGGTGCAGGTAACACAGTATCTCGCTTTAATGCAACAGCATAACTTGTTGTCATTGCATCAATTCGGATGCAGCCTAGTATGGATATTGCTGTCTGTAAATATTTGCTTCATATGAAAGCTAGCATGCCCTAACACGCACATTATGAACACCATGACAACCGTTGGTCTGGTGTGCGTACAGGTAACAGATGAAAGTATTCTGCGGTGGCCAAATTCTCCGTGGGTTGACATGATGTGCCCACCAGGGAACCGTCCATGACTCGTGGCCAGCTCTCAAAATGCATCCGGAAGTGCATCATGCATATACTGTGCAATTGCCGCGTTTCCAACTAAAATCTGACTGAATTGAGAAAAGCTCACTCTCGTGTTACTGTTGTTAAGCAACTAAGGGGAAGAATGCTACCATTCTTAGCCCGGATCAAGTTTATGAAAACATCCTTGGTACGTTGGGTACCGAATATGTTGTGCACTCCGATAACTTGTACGACTACTCATCCAAGAACCACGGTGCGAATCACTCCATTTATGTCAACGACACTCGCTCCTTCATTCATATGAGTCAAGTGAAGCCAAAGTTGGATAAGCGCCAATACTCGCAGTAAGTGATTAGAATATCTTTACCATGAGTTCTAATTGTTCAAACTTGGCCTAAAATTTATAAAATGGAATAATTAATATGTATGCTTTAGGCCCTGCTACGGATACGTCAACACCTGGGCAGAGCAAGTTCAGCATTGGTGGGGCAACTGGAATCCTGCCGATACCTGTCTATATGCAGGAGACGATCCATCGGGCGGTTCTTACAATCTTGCTTGGTCATATACTCTATCTATCGCCGAGAATGCAGGGTATATGCTCAACCAAGAGATTTCTCAAATATCATCTGATTTAACAAGATGCAGACTTAGTTGGACCATCATAAAGGATGTACTGTCCTTTACATCAGGTATTACGGTGACAGACACCTGGAGCCATTCTGGTTCGAGTAAGCATATTCACATCAGATTAGAAGCGAAATACATATGCTTCACATTCTAATATGCTTTTAGTTACATGCAACATTCCCGGTTATAGCGTCGGTCAGATTTGGATTCAAAATTATCTAGTATGGGGTTGGATGTGGTCTGAGGGATGCGAGAGCTGCGGCTATGGAGGTGGTTGTGGTGGCAGTTTTGGCTATAATTCCAAGGCTGATGGAGGAGCGCTAGCCCCGGCACAAAGCTCAAGTAATGGTCAGGGTGCCCATTATGGCTGTAGTACGGGATATAATAATGTCCGGTGCTAAGACTCTCAGGGCGCGGGCGAAGGGATCACTGAAGCTTGACAGAAATGGCTTAAAGGCATGTGGAGAGAGGCACTGGTATGTACCTGCCAGCTGGATTCGACACAAAATGAGAAAAGTCACCGAGAATTCTTATAACTAAATAGGACCTACCTGCACATATCGTGAATAAAAACACTCTTTTGCTCCGTCACAAATAGCTCGTTCGAGAAACACAAGTGCTGCAGTTGAATTTGCATTGCGCCACAAGCCGTACAATGACAACACAATGATAAAGGCAGCTAGTTCCTCAGTCCAAATGAACTATTAAAGTTAAGAAAGCAGATGAGTTCCTTAAAGATACTCATCAATGGTAAACAGATAGCCAGCCCCCTACATCGACGGCACTAGCACGGTAGATAATCTGAAGCAATTCGGCACCTATGTCGTCAGAAGTAGGTCACAACGTAGCCAGTTACTTAAGACCTATACCCACATAGTATAAACCTTGAGGGGTTTATATAAACTACAGGGCTTAGTTCTATTACCTTTTATTATAATATTAAAGTAAATTAAGTTATATAACGTCAGTTACGATGACCGTAAGCCCGTAGATAAGGGCGTCCTCGACTCTAGTTAGACACTGGACAATCAACGATACAACAACTTCTCACTGCACCTCTTAACAGCAAGGCCGGTAGTACCAACGAAACTCCTAGCTATACTCAGTTGAGAGCAGAGGCTTCTGATATCTACCAAGCACCTAGTTAAGCTTGGCCTCTACAGGTCATAACTAAATGACCTTGGGTCTGACAGTGTGGTTGCCGGCTTACCTGGTATACTTAATTATTTTCCTCGGTAATGACCACCATTCTTTTGAGGGGTCTGACGTGGCTGTTCTACCCCAATAACTACACCTTTTAAACTCGGCACAATTTCCAGGTAGGTTGGTAAGCTGACCAATTTTTTACTGATTTCCCGACTGTGCCGCCGTCCAGACTTGAGCGAAACCGAGTTATCCGTACATCGGAACGCAAGAGTAAGCCACTAGCGCTGTTTGTAGGCTTAAGGTATAATATGCCCATAAATTGATTATGAAGTTATACGCTCTGCAAATAAGCAGGCAGTGGTCCGACTTGACTATCCACATAGGAGGTATATAAGTAGCCCCCGCTCGAAATACGTGCTGCATCATGGGCAGGTTTTAATACGCACAACCAACAGCAGACCTCCTCAACTTCAAAAATTACATCGACATTTCAGTTAGAATCGAACAAGGATGTGGCTTATATACCTACTTACTTTGTTGGAGGCAACTGTTACTCTTTGTCAAACAACAGCACTCTGCTCTAAGGTCATCTTTACTGTGGAGGTGTCGAGCAACAATAGCGTGTTCGGTAACTCGCCAGCTGAGAATGACTCTAGACAACTGGTCAATTCAGTGGATGAATACCTTACCGGCAATTCCAGCTTTGGTCCTGTTGGAAATGCCGCCGCCTCAGGAACGTTCGAGATCGCGGCTACCTATTGCCGACCTGTTTCGACCAGTGGCGGAAATGAGAATACTCTGCAGTTTCTAGTACATGGAGCCACGTACAACTCAAGCATTTGGTCTGGATTCGACATGTCATCGCAGTACTCTTGGGTGGATTATGCCGTCGACCGCGGCTTCTCCACGCTTGCTATTGATAGGGTTGGGCACGGGGCCTCCTCGCATCCAGACCCAGTCACAGTCGCACAGTTTGAATTGAATGTCAGCGTACTTCATCAGGTCATCTCCCAGATCCGAGCCGGCCCCAGCAGAAACCCCCTCCAAAAGACGTTCGGCCGTGTCATTTACGTCGGTCATTCTTACGGATCATTTCTGGGCAATGCTGTGGCAAGAGAATATCCAAATGACTTTGATGCTATGATCCTGTCAGGATACAGCGTCAATATCAAGTTTCCTGTCCCTATTCTTCTCAATAAATTCGACTCTGCGGTAAACACAGCAGGCGGCGCAGAAATCAATCGCCACCTACCTTTGGGGTATCTTCGTGCAACGAACGAGACTGGCCGCGGGGTGGCGTTTTACGGGCAGCCAGGATCGTTTGATCCGAATATTCTTGCTTTCGATTTCGCATCAGCCGATACTGTTACAGTCGGTGAGCTCTTGACGCAAGCTGGCGGGTTTGTAGCAGCGGGATACAAAGGACCGGTGCTCATTGTTACTGGAGATTCTGACGTGATTTTCTGCAACGAGGTATTTGGAACGTGTAAGAGCACACTTTTGAGTACTCAATCACTTTTTCCAAATTCCACTCAATTTGACGTTTATGTTGCAGAAAACGCAGGACACTGCCTGACATTGCATTATTCCGCGCCAGACATCTTCAAAACAGCACTAGACTGGGTCGATGCAAACTCAGTGAAAGTATTGCCCATGCCATAATCGGATATCTCTTTACAAATGATGTGATTGCTGCGGTGGATCTAGTTTAGCACTTTGCCAGTTAATTAGAGAAATATCTATGTAAAATCTCTGACACTTAAAAACACAAACACAGTCTAATGACAAGTTACAATGTCACTCAAGGAGCGGGCCGGCCTTTCATGAACCACTCACTATAGAATAACAGGGCAGCAGGGTTAGGGTAAGGGGCCACTACTTACATAAACAAAGCTGACTAACAAGCAGAATCTTTCTTCAGCTAGTGAACGCCCCGTCGCCCGAGTCATGGCGCCTACATTATTACCAGTCCCTTTTTACACCCTTCTATAGGGTATCTCCGAGGCGACCTGTCAAAGTGCGCAGCAATTCACCCCTAACTACAGGTATCTCCGAGTGGACTGATGGGGGTGCTTGCCCACTTTCAATTTCTTTTACCGGAACTCGGATTTTAGTAGTCTGAATATTAGAAACATGAACTAGATACCAACCAGGCCAGCAAGCCGGGATAGAGTAATACTTTCAGTGGCGCCAAGAGCCCTAGTTAATGGCCAAATACAACTGTCGGATGCATGTATTTGCAAAAACAACCATCTCACTGGAACGTCCCAGACACCAGCACAAGAAGCAGGGAAGCAAGCAAACCACTGTTCCAAAATGCCCGCACCTTCCGGCCGGGCACCTTCGGGACCCATGCTGCTGCCGTCCCATCAGTGGCAACCTGTTTCCTGGCCACGGCGCACCGGGGGTGGGCTGACTGGCTAGGAGGCTAGTTTTTTAGGTGAACACAGTGATCCGTAATCGATGGCACAAGCAGCGATTACTACGGGCGGTAAAGATCGTCACCTCCATGAAAAGTCAGGCAAGAATTAAGCGTGCTATGTTTTGTTCATAATATGTTCTCCGCGTTGTATCTAGTTCCTGCCAGCCATCCGTCTCAGTTCCTCGAAAGAAACCTTACAAGAGATGAAGAACGAGCTCTAGTTGACAGAGGGTTCATGGGTACAGAATATCTCTCAAATTCCTAGTTTTGAATTTAGTATTGATTGCGAAACATGTGTAGCTCTACCGGAACAGTGCAGGTTCAAGGCGGCGACTCCATGACTGCGCTGATTGCGGCTCCGCAACTGGCGCCTCAGAATACATCATTACCAGTGCAACAGATGATAAAATATCAGGCTGTCTACAGTTTAATAACGGGGACAGGCTTCAGTAACACAGCCCAAACTAATATAGGTTAGCCTTCCGGAGTACTGCTCATAGTGGAGTCTCTAAACGCTGCTACGGCGACTTTCCGAGGCCAGCAGGCATACAGGTCCTCCTATGGCTTCAGCATATAGAAATTACGAGCAGCAAAATGGCCGCCAATGGGCGTGTGAACTTGACCAAGCGAGGGCGGTGGCGATATTGGGCTCCACCAGCCGCCCATATTGCAAGTACAGTACATACAACAACTAGCACTGAAGAGAAGGTATACGTTACCTGAGTTTTGTTGTTCAGCGCCATGGACGGATTTACGGTTTAATTCCGTCTTTGTGTATCTTGGCTGTGTAGTTGTCACAGACTTGAAGTAGTTTATTGGGTGAGTTACGTGTGGAGGAAGCCGGCGCATGTACCTATAAACACCAAGAACGGCCGCTTCGTTAGATTTAGCATTGCCATAATTGAAGTTGTCTCAGTTTATTACCACAGTTCTTACTCAACTTTATTATGGGGTTTCCTTTTAAAACTGTCCTCTTGGTAGGTGCCACCTCTGGCATCGGTGCGGGTTTAGCCGACAGGCTTGTTCAGGAGGGCTCAAAGGTCATCTCTGTCGGCCGTCGCCAGGAAAGACTCGACGCATTTGTCCATAAGCATGGCGCTGAAAAGGCTAGCTCTATCAGGTTTGACATTACTGACAGAAACGGCCTCGAACCCTTCATCCAAAGGTATGCCCCAGCCAGAACTGGACAGGCTTTATTTTCTCGCATTTTCTGGATGCCAATAAGTAAACAGGGTAGTAAAGGAGAATCCTGAACTGGATTGTGTCATTCTCAACTCGGGCATGCAGCAAATCTATCCTCTTTTACGGCCAGCGGATGTTGACCTTGACGCCTTCCATCATGAGATTGACACCAACTTTACTTCCATTGTCAATCTGGCTGTCAAATTTAGTGCGGTTCTTCTCGAGAAGCAGCGCCCTACAGCGCTGATTGTAACTGGTACTCACCTGTCAATCGTGCCGTCTGTTCTCATGCCCGCCTACTCGGCCTCAAAGGCGGCTGTCCATGCCTTCATGGACTGCCTACGCCGCCAAAACCAGGGAAAGAGCTGCAAATTTATTGAAATTTCCGCCCCCGCAGTACAAAGTAAGTAAAGAATGTATCGTCTTTATAAGCTGTTGATAATGCTGACATGGCCCGCAAAGCCGAGCTCCATGACTACATGGGTGAGGAGCGAGGTCGAAGTATTGGCATCCCGTTGGACGAGTTCATAAACCAGGTCTTCCCACAGCTGCAAAGGTCAGAAGAGCACACCTCCGTCGGAATCCCGAATGGAGTATCGGCAGAAGACTATCAAAGTTTTGTTGCAACTAGGAAAAAGATGTTTGACGATCTCTCGGACGTTCTTTTCACGCACTTCCAGATTTAGGCAGCGATTGACGCAAAGTAGCTGGGGGCAGAATGGTGGTCAGAAATCTTCATAAATTATTCATACTACTCTTGTACATGGTACTTATCATTGTCACATATGGCAGTTCAGCCTCTCCACACGGCCCTGTCTAGCGTGCTCAATCCCTGGTGTCAGCTTAGATTCTGCCCCAGTCGCAAATGAATCAAACCAGTATTTCTTCTATGGCAATAACATTCAAACTTACTAAAACACCGTGCTGACAGTTTTGGCATCTAACTGGCAATAGATAAGCTACTCATTATGCCATAGGGGCCTACAGAGCCTTAAGAGCGGTGAAAATACGGAGTTTTGTTTGAAAACTATGTCTTTTATATAGAGACGATTAAAAGAATCGCCGCCAAATACCTGATTTCAACAATTGATGTAATGAATGAGCAACTCGGCGCGCAAGCCAATCAAAAACTCTAAAGGAAATGTTCCGCGTAGTGGCAAAGCAAGTATTTAAACCACCTTTATGGTTCTCGCGGATGTTCCAGAGCAACGAGATGCATAGAGTAATCTCCTTTTCTTGCGTCTTGGAAACCTTGTACATAGAATCGGGCTGTTTCATCTTTCCTTCCGTTATTATGGTCTGTTGTCAGAAATGCTGCCGCTGATAACTAGACAGCACACGGATGCAATCGGAGATTGAGAGTAACTCCGCTGGGACGTGCTTAGAAATGCTGGGGTACCAGATAATTGTCATCAAGAGGGTGGTCCACAGATCTCTTCATTGCTTCTTTTCTTTTTGCGTCACTTGCGAGGAATGCTTTTTATTTTAAGTGGACGCATGATAGCGGCAGTATCTTTCTGTTGGCATTATGATTCAAATTAGTAGAGGAGAAGGAGCTATGAATTGATGAGGAAAGCTTTAAAAAGGATTTGTGAAGTAGCAAGGCTGATTCTCTTCCTCGTCGGCGCATTCTGCCAGCCTGCTCAATGGACACACTATTAGTAGACAGTTGTATTCTCGTTTGAGAATAGTATCTATTAACCGCTTAACACTATGGTGACATACAGTGGCTTCTATCGCTAGGTCGAATGCTGCACGTTCAGATCAAGAGACGCGTTTCAGACAAGACCATTCGTTGCGAGTGTATGCTGGACGACGGTGTCTAGATCCTCTTCATGGTAGAAGCTTTTTGACGTTTCGCTAACCTTGTAGTTAAAATCCCCTCCATGCCCCTCAATGAAGTGCGCCGAGTAGAATTTGGCGACGAAGGCTTCCATAACGAGACCTTGCTTCATGCGCTCATCGCATTGTTGCCATAAATCTTCGATAGAGAGCCTTGTGATGTCCCATTCCTTCTCACTGGTTCGTGTGACCCGCAAAACGCTTTCCAACATCTCCTTCTGTGTAACGTAGAACGAACTGACGAAAAATGGATTGTGACGATACTTTGACAACTCAGAATCAGGTAGACTCAATAGCTCCGCTGTCGCAGCGCCGGCACGCAGAGTTGTCGTTGTATTGATTCTCGTGTTACCGCCGTTCCACAGGACTGCTTTGCGCCCTTTGACGTCAATCCCCCACGATCCATTTCGCAGTGAGAAATCGAACCATGGGTTATTAACAATGGCCACCCAGGAACTCACTCCAAGGTCTTCAATGAGACGCCTCTGCTCCCTTTTTTCTGCCAAAGGTAGAAACTCGTCAACCAACTTTGCGGCAGGGTCACTCCCCCACTCGGTTGGAAGAACATATTTCACACCAGCTTTTGCAGCTGCGTCAATGAAGTGGTCCTGAAGCCCAGAAGCTTGAATGGGAAGTTGCAGGACCAGAGCATCCTGCCCTTGCAACGCCTGTAAAAGAAACGTGCCATCGTCAAATGAGCCTCGTTTCACCACTACCCCAGATGGATAAGTAGTGGTTGACTCCAACCTGGAAATAACCGTGATGACATGAATATCATGACTTAGAAGGGTCGCTAAAGTTGGCGTTCCAATATTACCATTAGCACCAACTAACGCAATCTTCCGACCCTGCCTTGTATGCGACATGACTTAGTGAAAAGATTTGATGAAAGGAGTACTTATGTTGTAGAGCTTAGCAATTTTTAGTGGAAAAGATAAGAGTTCATATATGTGCACATTTCATAACTAGTGGGGAGTCGGAGCCTACAGCTTACAGGCTGCTTTGTAATTCCCCAAGTACTCCCTGCATATCGAGGTAATGTTACTAGAATACTGATCAATTCTAATAGCCTCTATTTCTGCTTACCAATGCTTATCAACCTCAGCTGGCAATCGACATCAAGTTTTGACGTGAGCAGTTTTCCGTACGTCAATTCCCGATAGAGGCCGCGGGAAGTGCGCGCTGCGGGCACATGCACACTCTAGTGAGCGGCAGGGGAATATTGAAGTGAGATTGTGATAGATAGACCAGAACATTAAAACCCACCATTTGAACCCTTTGTGTAGAACTTCTAGCGATGGCTAACACTACTACAATGGTCCCTTGCGTGTGCGAAGACTCCGTGAATTACACAAGCATAGGTGTCGGCGATCAAACAACGCTCTAAAGTGTTACGAGTATACAATCAGCTATAACGTTATCGATGCTGCCTTGCGCTTCATCATAAATAATGAGGAAGCGTCGCGTTATAGAATGTCGAGCTTACACTTGGTTAACGCAGCAATCACGAAATAGCAGAATAAAGAGCCAGACGGTGAAAGACGTATAAAGTATATTTCCTATTCCTCTATAAATGAGGGAATCTAGCAAGGAAAAACTATCTCTTTTAGGAGGTAAACTCCTTTGTCTATACAAATAATTCCATTAGATCTTGGCTTCACCAATTACTGTCGTCGGCATACGTCGCGGAATAAACGACCAGTTTTGTGAAGATGTAGCAATAATTTCGCCCTTGTCATTCATTATTCGAACATTCATATCGAAAAAGCATTCTCGAGTTTGTTCATGGTTGTTTGCGTAACCAACCACTCTTCGTTAACATCAACTTTACGGAAGTCAAGGTGCAATGATAATGTAGCAATCTGGAATCTCGCAACGGCCAAAATTCCGTCTTCTTGATAGTTCAAAGGGATGGCAGGAATCTAGTACTGGCATGTCAGCAAATCTTACATAGCGCCGCGAGCCGTGGTTGCTCGGAATGGGCCGTATCTTACAAGGTCAGCGACAACAGGCAGGTGGAAGAGGCCGAATCTCTCCTCTGCGTCCAGCTTTGTCCATTGCCACCGTGTGCTTTGACCCCCA
Source organism: Zarea fungicola (assembly GCA_900169235.1). NCBI lineage: Eukaryota > Fungi > Ascomycota > Sordariomycetes > Hypocreales > Cordycipitaceae > Zarea > Zarea fungicola. The sequence continues at coordinate 72,345 of FWCC01000164.1, read as the reverse complement.
AACTCATGGCTCCATAGCGGGAAACCTGCTCCTCTGGGGGTAAAGGGGCGAACGCTCGCGGTTGGTGGATTAACCCGATAAAGCAACGCACTGGCGAAACGCGCACAATCGCGCAGTCTGTCGGGAATATGAAAAGCTCGTGGCTGAAGGACTGGGCTAGGTCTCGGCTTTGCCAGTCTAACCATAGCTACACAACATACCGTCGGAACTCTGGAATTGTTGCTGATGAGCTCTGCTCTCATTGTAACTACCTCAGCTCCTGTGTTGTAGTCATGCAAAGCAACTTCGAATTGTCCCTGAGGAAGAGGAGCAATAAAGTCGGCTGATATGCTGAGTGGTTCAACAGTTTCCGGGAAGTTTCTCTCGCCTTTCACGTACTGCATTGCAGTCGCGAGGACCACCGAGGTACAATATCCGCCGTGTGCCGCGGATGCCTTCCCACCTAAGCAACCATTATTAGTATCGATCTTCTTGAGTTATATGCGGCAATGTCATTGCAGTGGTTGACCTACTAAGCCCGCATCATGCAGGTGGTGCAGTGCCACGATATCGTACACCCTCAATTCCTTCCACCCTGGCAGTTTGGATTGCTTCAAGAAGACTCAGGCGCTCAAATTGGTATGGTGTCCACTTGTGCGTCACATTGGAGTGGAAGTTGGGAAGATGAGAGTTGTTGTTGTCCATTGTTTGGTGTTCGATGGTACTTTGACGCTTTGTCCTTCTTTCCCTGTGGATTTGGCAAGTTTTATAGTTTTCAAATTCTCAGCTCCATTAACTATCGGCTGAATTCGCCTCCCAGTAATGCACTGTACATAGCCATGCCGCGATAAATGGACCGGAGGCACCGGAAGCTCACGCTGTTATTAGTGGTGGTCTGGCTCAAATAAATACAGAGAATGTCAATACAAGCGAATATCAGCAGGGTGCGGTACACTCCTTTTGACCAAAAACCAGGCTTTTGAACTACAAAGAGTCACAGCTACTATGCAGCACAATGTGTATCTAGTTTGCCCAGCGAGTCTAGATCTAATGGGAACAGTATGGCAGGCACGTACTCAAAAGCCGTATGCTACACTGGGCCGGGGGGGCGTCAGCCAGCGAAATGACCTATAGTCACCGGACATCGGAACAATTCCCAGAGAGCATGCGTCGCGGCGGTCCAGTTGGTTCCCATTACTGGCGATAATAGTTGTGATGTGGCAGCGTTGTCCAGTCAGCACTGTGCTGAGTAATGTCTGGTGTGAATGAATCGTAGGGACTTTTCTTCCTTTTTCGCCGAGCTATGCCTTTTTTGGCCAGAATTACATACCAAAGTTTGCGGCCGACGAGTCTCCCGTTAAAGCCGAGTCTAAAAGGGCCTGGCTCCGCCGACTCAGTGTCCAGGGAGAACCTATTACTGATTGGAGGAGTGTTGCTCGGAGAAGGAGAAACCATGTCTGTGCTTTTGGTGCCGGTGGAGCAGATATTAGGCATGCAAAAGTCCAAGTTGGTGGAAGGTAAACGGGCCAAGTGTGGTGTGTAATATGTACATGCCCCTCAGGGGCGCACCCAGGCTGGTTGCGTAACGTACGACTGGGTACGGAGTATGATCAGTACGTGCAGAGCAGGGAAACCTGGTCATCGGAGGTGCAGTTACAGGGCTAATGGTGTTTACAGGGGAAACATATAGATCGTTCCTTTTTGTACAAGGATCATGAATAGCGGAGAGGGCATAAAAGTGGCGGCGGGTCATCATCCTCAGCTCTCCACTTGACTTGGAATAAGGTCGTCTACATCGTGTTGGAATACTGCTTACCAATCACAGGCAGCCTTGCACTTCACTATTGAGACTGGTAGCCGGCATTTTGGCACAGACACCTTCTGCAAATAGGCACTCTAGGCTATTAGAATCGCTTTCAGGGCTGCTGATTATGCGGTAAAAGGAGTTAACTGTATTATATACAATCTGGCTTTTCATACTTCATATATCCCTTCACGTGCGTTAACGGTTCTACGTGATATATTCACGCCAATGTGTGGTTTAATTTCTGGTACATCCTTGTGACCAGATCATTCTTATTCCTAGTAGTAGATCTGCACCTTGAAACCAGTGCTCATAATCGCCACAGTTTAGTATCCCTACTTTAGTGCAGCGCTATTGGCCGTGAACCTTACATTGTACCGTGTCGAGCCCCTTACGCAGCCAAAAGGGTATACCAGTAGTGAAGTAAAGTTTACGCGGCCAATTTGAGCTTTTATACAGTCAAAGCACTCTCTTTAGGCTGGGGGTGAGCAGTTTCAAATGCAGACGAGTTAGTCCATGAGCTCTTCTTTACCTGCTATACCATTGGTCGTTCCTGACAAATGCCGCGTAAGCTTCTTATAAATAATTCAAGGGGGTCCTACCATATGACTACGAATATTTTAGCCACGGCAGATTAAGTTTTATTCAGCCTTTAGGGGCAAACCCAACCGGGAGAGCGCTGAGGTCGTTGCGCTAACGCTTGGAAGGATGCCCTATAGAACTTTGATCCGCTCGGGGAGACATTTTTGGTGATACCGTCAGTAGTGTCAATGCACATGTTCCTTGCTGGCTGTCTTGTGCGCTTTCCCCCACACATGGTACCTCGAGTACGCGTATATCCAAGTATGCCTCCTTATTCTACGCGTAATTACGCACGGAAAGGTTACGGAGCCCATGCAGCCGAGCGGTGTAGGGCTGCCCTGAAATCAGCAACCCTGCAAAAGAATCAGTGGTATTTGAGGGCCCGAATTCTATTGCACGATATCCTTTAGTGGCATTTGAAGGCGGCATTGCGTCGTAAGTATGCAGGAGGGGCTCATGGACACCCAATCGCCTACCATATATGCCGGGATATGCCGCAGTTACCGTAATCTTCTTCCCGGACTATCATCCCTTAATCCCATTTTGTTCTCCCATGGTCAAGCGAGAACTTTTTGTACTTGTACAACATAATGCTCATCAGATCTTTGGCCTTGACATGGGCCTTTTCGGTGGCTGCTGGGCGCGGGCCAGAGCAATTCCCCATCGATCACTCTGGACATTCGCACAAACTGGCGCAAGATCCGGCTACAATCCGTTGCGGAACGGGATCCAACACGCGATCATGCCCTCTAAAATACAAGTGCACCGCTCCGCCAAACTGCGAACGATACTTCATGGGTGTATTTTACGAGGGCTGCATTGGTACTTGCGTACCAGAAGTTTAAGGCCGGGGTCACGGTGCCAGCATGCTTTTTCCGAACTGGGACGCCAATCATCAAATCATTAGTAGCATTCGTCTACCTCTTTGAATCATCTATTTTCAGCGGAGCATCAGCGAATACAACAAAACGAATTGAGCACACACAACCTTTACATGCCAACGAGATGAAATGATAAATGCAGTAATTTTATCACGGCGTTGGATTATATTTACCATCTATTTGTCATTGGCAGCTGGTAAAACCAGGGCTGTCAGCAATGTAACTTTAGTACATAACATTGCACCTGAAAATAACGACTTAGCATTTGTTTTCAATACAGTCCGTCATAGATCAGTCCACTAGCATGGCATCAGTCGCCCAGATGAAGAGTGTATTTACTTGAACGAGCTGTGCTCATTTCTGATTTTACATCATACGCTACCCTTTGGGGCAGCACAGCACTTGCCAAGTGATTTCATGCACGCTTTTGAATCCATGAGAGTCTAGATTCTTGTACTACCGGGTGGCTGTGGAAGAGGGCGATTTCCAGCTCTAAGGTGTTAACCTCTGCAGGATGGCACTGAACATACCCCACATTGACCAACTGATTGGTACAGCTACAGGGAATAGAAGGCACTAGCCCTTAACTTCATTTCACTTTGCTGAGCTATGGTATTATTGACACGGCTGGTCTGAAATTCCGTCTTTTCTCGTTCAGTCGACGAAGGCTCGGGCATTATTTAATGGGAGGGAAGATAGAAAACGCAGGAAAACATGTTTCTCGTAGCGAAAATACGCTGCCAGATGATTTCTTGCGCTTCACAGACCCAAAACACCTTGGGAACCTTGCTAGCTCTCTCTTGGACAAGTAAACAATCCGCCGCCTGGAGCAAATGATCCCCTATCAACAACCGCAGCAAGCCAACAGAAGAGAGATGGAAGCGTGGAGATGTATGAGGCTCGCAAAGCCACTCAGATTTATTCACTTTCAGCTCTCAAAAAGTAATATGCTTTCTTTCTTTTACTATGGATGAAAACCATGGCCGGCCAGTTTGTTTAAATGTGAGAAATTGCTTTCTGACTGCCTACCAGCGCAGGCGGACTATACAGCAGTAGAGCCGGTCACAGCACGGCAGGCAGGCACCACCATTCCAGTGAGGTACGATCTTATTCCTTCCACTCTTGAAAGTCCAAAAAAGCTCGAAACGCTTTTCAGTCTTCATGTGACCCCCATTAGATTGCATCATCAACAGTCTGGACCCTTTGGCGGTTCAGTTGGGCAGTTTCCCACTGGCTGTCTCCTAGTCAAGGGGCAAGGTTCTCATTGAATCTTCAATGCTGAGTAGTTGCGCCACATCCACATCCAAGTCGGCAAAATTAAGACTCCCATCCTCGCGGAACCAATTCGTCTTCGCCGAGCTCCAAAACTGCATGCCATAGTCCATAGCAACCGCCCCGTATGGGAACATTGCGAGATAGTCCTCACGCTGCAACTGAAGGTATTGAGCCTTCACATTGTGCGCTTTAGCCCAAGTTTGTAGAAGCTGGGCAATAGTCAGGGTTTCTGTGTATGCGTAAACTGTGGCCCCTTGCCTCGTTGTGCTTGGCCGATCCAGGATGGCAATAACGAAAGCGCCTAGGTTCGCGCGCGGGTCACCAATACAAGCAATGAGTGTTTCTGCAGGAACAGCTTGCATCTGCAGGTAAACCTTAGCTGGAGGGAATAGGCCAGGCTTCAAGAAGGGAGAGTTGAAGTTTGTCGCGTACAGACCGCAGCGAACGAATGTAGTCTTGGCAAGCAATGCCGGCTTGGATCGGATCAAGTCTTCGATGGCAGTCTTGGACTGGTAATGTGGCACGTGAATCCGACCTTGGGTGACACGCTTGGCATCAGGCAGCGTTGACCATAGAAAATGTTGCAGTGTGTCTTGCACTGTCTCGGCGGCGGTAACGATGTTCTCCCCCTGCAACGACTCTGCCCGAGAAGCCACATCCGCCGCCGCCTGGTCAGCGCCAGCCTTGACGAAGTGCTCCACGAAATTGGTGATTGCGAATATGGCGTACGAGCCTTTGAATGCTTGGATCAGCGAAGGAATCTCATCCACATTTGCTTGTACCAGTTCCACTCCACGCGCTGCAAGTTCCCTTGCTCTTGTACTCTCAGAATTTCGTGTGACAGCGCGAATGCTGTACTTATTGGGTGATTTCAGCAAGAAGTCGACAACTGAGCCTCCTTGAGCACCGGTAGCACCGATAACAGTCACAAGTTTATTTTGAATCATTATTTGTGATGTTGCTGGATACCCTATTGTGGTGTCTAATGCTGTAAAAGCAAGTTTTGTATGATGTTCATTCTCAAAAGTGTTAACATGCAGGAGAGGGAGAGAGGTTTAAATGGACATGAGACTGTATAGGGAGTCCTAGGCTCGAGTGTTCTGCCTGCTTGTTCATCCCAGTAAACTATTAATATCATCTGTGCATACAGAGATCGAATTATTAATGGCAAAAGATTGAAACGGGTACAACGGGGTTAGGTCTCCGTGCCCGTTCCCCAGGTCGTATGTTTTAAAGCCTAATGGATTGGTAATGATGGAGACGCCATGACTCGGTGGTAACAAGATATCGGCTTCGATGCCGCAGCGACTCTCGGCCGCCGACAGTCATCAATTTCTTACATAATTTTACTGGATACTTAGGTGCGGACATGGTCGACCTGTCTGTCTTTTGCCTCGCTTACCAGGTTATTGAGGTAGGATTCTGGGGCTTTTCTCAGCAGCGGTCATGGCACGACAATGCTTTAGACACACTAGTTTGACACGATGGCACCTCTATCAGCTCGAAACATGGTACATTGAATGATATATGTTCCGGGCATATTTATTGAGTTTCTGTTGCTGGATTCTTCCTATATAAGTTCGATGCTTTCTACAGCTTTCATACGCTATGTTATATTTATCTCCAACTATTAACTAGTGCAAGAGATTGTATTTGCTTGAAAATATGTATCCGTTCAAAAATATGGATATTTGCCATCGCTTCTTTGCTTGCTACGGAGTTATCGGTCGTAAATAGTCGCCAACAGTGATCTAGCGTCTCTAAACCACCCTAGTTAAGTGGTAGCCTCGGGGATTGTGATTTCGTGACAAAATGAAGCAAGCTGCGTCATTTATTCAGAGCCTCGCGCGATCTGCAGTTGTCGAACTAGGAAAAGACCCCTCGTCCCGCGGAAAGTCCACGTAGGATAGAATGTGCGCACCAAGCAATACAACCCTCTGTGGCGGGGGTCGCTGTGGATCACAATCGTTTCAAAGCAAGACAAATAAGCTCCTGTTTGCATGAAACCAAAAGCTGGCCTCCAGGCTTCGAACTTCATCCTTAGCTATGTAATGTGACATGAGTGAATATGCCGAGTGGGCATAATCTGTACAGGAAAAGACAGAACCATCAATCGACTGCATAACAGCATAGCGTTTAGGGTGCCAATGGACTTGTTTTTCTTGTGCAACAGAGCTGTGCCGCTTAATGATGGCAACAGTAGTTGCACCCAAAAGTGAAATGGCTATCTCCCACAGCGCTGACCTATGTAATACGTGCTGGGGCAGGGTTGAAGAAATAACCCCTTGTCAGAAGCCTGTTTTCTTGGGCATTACTCCCATTAGTCATACATCTGACAAAGCCAGCACTAAACGCAGTCGCCTGCCGTAGACCGCGCCTTTCGTTTTATTTCTAAAAATGCTCAAGACCAATTAAGCAGCTGAAAGATTGCAGCCACAAGGCGCCGTGGGCTTTTTATCAACCACTGTATGAAATATCAACTACTATACGTCGAAGGATCCTCAACGTCCATTTTCGTCACTTTGTTTCGTCTGACGCAAATGGGATGCTGTACAGCATTTTCTAAGTGACTAGTCTACTATTAGTTGCAGTAAGTATCGCGTATACTATCTCAATTGTCGGAATATTGAGACCTAACTTCAACCCCATTTGGACCGTGTAGCCCAGGATCATCTCAACCTCCATATGCTTGCCATTCTCTAAATCAGTCATCATACTTGTCCGAATTGGTGGTAATTTCTGAATCCTCGTTAGAAAGTCGTCGACTAAGCTATATGGAATCAGGACTTTGAGTGCCCTGGCAACTTGAATGACCTCCAACATTACTCTTCGAGTAACAGAGATGGCGGTTGGAGAAGAGCTCAGCCATGCATGCGTATCCATCATAGTCAAGGCGGTCAGCGAGTTCCACGCCGCATTCCACACAACCTTCTCCCAGCGGAAGACTTGGATGTTTGGCACCACTCTGCATGGGGTCCCTCCAGCTTTCAACAACGAGGCAAACTGGTCAAGTCGATGGGTATCTTGAACAACACTTCCGCAAGTACTCGGGAAGAGACCAATCGGCATATCTTCAGACACCGTATGCTTTATAATTCCAGGTATCGTTTGACAAGCAGACACCCAACTCTACAGCCACGGTCAATGCACAGCGTTAATGAATGTTCCACGGCGAGCTTACCACGGCGGAGAGGATCGTCGTTGATGGGAATTGCTTCCGGAAGGCAACCTCATTTCCCACGCCATTTTGAATTATAACAATCATTGTGCCTTTGTCGTCCACTGCTGCTTCAAGCTGTGGCGGTACGCTGGCTTGATCTATGGCTTTATGTGCGCAGACAACGTAGTCAAACTCGGAATTCACTTCTCTGACATCCTTTAAAACTGGTTGCTTGTTAACAAGTGCCACTGCTTTGCTCTGACCTACTGTCGATATGTAGTGTACCTCTGTAAGGATGTACCTCGTGTTCACCATGGATATCGCTGTGTATTTTGATACCATTTGATCTAACAGCATGGTAGTTTGAGCGAGCTATGACTGTCAGTCTCACTGTCTCATTTTGAGAAAGGATAAACGCATAAAATGATCCAATGCTGAATAATATTAATGGAAATTGCACATTGTATCAACTGCTGTATTGACTCACGCGCCGAGGCCATAGACAAGTATGTTGACCGGTACGTTAGCAGTGACTGGGGCTTTCCCAGGCATTCTGGTAGTCCTGTATCCATTACACGGCTCGAGGGAGCGACAGGAATGTGTAGAGATCAGCAAATGCAAGGAAACACCAGCCTTTTCCACCTTCCTCTTAGCTTCACACGTGATTTTTTGATAATCACGCATAAATCAGTGTTTATATGGCGGAGAAGATGATTGTGTGCAATTCACATTAAGCTTTCATACATAATAAGTAACCACCGACCCACGCTGTCACACACTTCTTCGCATGCCGTCAAAACGCGTATGCCGGGCTCCACCAGGTATACAACTGCCGATGTCAACAAGCAGCTAACATACAGAGAAATGAATAAGTAAAAAGTAACGTTACTGGTGAAGGAACTGAGAATGGCTAAATGGGTACGTAGCTATGCCACTGTACAACTCTTCTTTTCCAGAAACTCAATGAATAGATTGTTTATCTATGCTACCCGCTTGGTTCGCAACTCAATTATGCAGCGATTGTAACTTTCACGATTTGTCAGCTGGATTCACGTCACCAATACAACACATGCTTAACTACTTTGACCTCACAGCAATGTCGCCGATTATTGAGGCGGGCGCGCCACCACCAGCCACCTGCAACTGCCGAGTAGTTAGTCTTGTGACTGCTGACTTGTTAGTCAAGCAATATATCCATAGAAACTTGACGCCCGATGCAGGCTTTCGTCAGCCATTGCCGTAACAGACGGCAGTCTGCCACGGATGGGAAGAAGTTACGTCATGACGGTCGCTGTAGAAAGATTTCCTCCTCAGAGACAGGCATCTCTCAGCCCCTATTTTGCTTCTAGCGTAGCCTCACCCCCGATGCAGCAAATCTGTTAGCAGTACCCGAGATTTTGTGGTAAGTTTGTCAGCAACGTAGTTACATTGCTCGGGCCTGCACATTTCAAAGCCTGCGCTAACCATCCTGGTTCCGGCTTGACCAGGAGCTCAGTGTGAGACTCAATCACGACGATAACTGGTCAGACAGCTCGGGGAAAGACAGGTCGAAGAAGCGATATGATTACCGTATCTGATTACCTAAGCCTGGCTTCGCGCTGTTTTGACGCAATCATTTGACAAACCTGGGTTTATGGAGTTACACTACTTACGTTTTATGTCTCCGATTGGAACTGAACTCCAGCACGCTAACCTGCACGTCGGCACGAGGCGCCTCTAATGGGTTATAGCTATCGGCTACAAGCTTTCACCGGTGAAGCCATATTAACTCCGAAATGAGGTCGTCGTACGGCAGTTTCTGCCCGCAAGCCCCGTGAATGCCACGCGGAACCACAGTGCGGCCAGACTGCCTGTCGGATAGGACGGCTTGTAATTGACTTGTTTTTCAGCTTGTCTGTTCAGTATTGCCTCTGATTTTGACCATCATGTTGCTCATATTCTTGTTGGTGAAAACTATATAACGATCATAGATATCCAGCATGAAATTGAAGTACTATAAAGCCTCTTCTTACTCATAGCTTCCATCACAGCACCACTCGTTATAGTCTTACCCACAATACGAAAACTTTACTTACGTCAACAACTTTACTTACGTCAGCTTTCATACCAGCAACTATGCGTGTCTTTGTCACCGGCTCAACCGGCTTTGTGGGCATATCTGTGGTCCCTGAGCTCCTTGCCCACGGCCACACAGTCCTGGGCCTCACCCGCAGCGACTCCGGTGTTACCCAATTGACCTCCCAAGGTGCCGAGCCTTTGCGCGGCAACATCGAAGAGCTCGACGTCCTCCGCAAGGCGGCAGCCTCCTGCGACGCCGCCATCCACCTCGCCTTTGTCCAAGATTTTGCTAATTACGGAGAATGCTGCGCCAAGGACCGCGCTGCCATTACCGCAATCGGTGAGACCTTTGCAGAGGCAGTCAAGCTAGGCAAGCCGAGGTCTCTGGTGACTACGTCGGCAACCATGATGCTCAAACAGGGCATTTTGGGCCGCGAAGACGACAAGCCCGACTTGAGTAGTCCACTAGTTGCGTTTCGTGCGGCCTCGGAAGGGATCACTGTAGCCTTTGCTGAGAAAGGTGTGCGTGCGAGCGTGATACGTCTGCCACCAACAACGCACGGCAATGGAATGTCGGGGTTTACGGGCATGCTCATTCAACAGGCTTTGGAAAAGGGTAAGGTTGGTTATATTGATGAGGGGAAGAACGTATGGAGCGCGGGTCACGTAACGGACGCAGCCGTGCTCTACTGCCTGGCCATTGAAACTGCCATACCCGGATCCATCTTCCACGCTGCGGCCGAGGAAGGCGTTCCCGTCAAAGATATCGCCACCAAGGTAGCCGATGAGCTGGGCCTACCCGTCGAGCCAATTCCAGCGGATAAAGCTGATGAGCATTTTGGCTGGTTCGCGTTTGGCATAACGGGCGACAACCCGATTTCAAGCAGCAAGACTAGAAATGCCCTGGGCTGGAATCCAATTGCAGGTGGTGTCCTGGACAGCGTGAAGCCAACAGTGGCATTTGTCAAAGCCAAGGTTGCTGAGGGAGCCGCCAGTTAATATCTTAACGGATAGCTACTCAGAGTTTCATACGCATAACCCAGAACCATTTCATATCCATTTGAACAGACTTTTAAGGCTGGTTCCAAGCTCAGATGACTACCAATCGATGGGTGAGGATGCGAGTTGAATGTCACAAGACTATAGATGGCTCATTGCATTGTAAACAAGCTTGCCTGTACTGACACATTAGAACGGCCTTGTTTGGCAGTACTATTGATCTCTGGACAACTTGGCGCAGTCCGACCCGCCATCCAGCCACAAGATAAAGTGTCAAATGGTTTAGTAGCCGGCCGAGTACTTGGAGGACCAACGAGCTACTTCCAGTGCGTCTGTAATTCATTATGAAAACCTTCTACCCGGTGAACTCCCAACCATCCCAGCGGTCAATCACGCTTTGCCGAATATGTGCGGGGTATGAATTGGCAAAATCAGCTGCCTCCCAATTCTTCCCCGTAGTGTATTCAACTGTTAGTAACGCGTCAGAAACCACCGTTCCACCTTTATTCATTGGTCCGTTTCCATGAGACATGTAAGGGATAATCGGAAAGCCAGCAACGTCTTCAAAAACATGCTCGTCCAATCCGGGACGGCAACGTGTGCAAAAAGCCCAAAAAACATCTTTAAAGCTGTATATATCGATATCCTCGCCAACAACGACAATTCGATGGATCGGGTAGCCGGCTTTGTGGTTAAAAACCAAGTCTCCAATGCGTCGACAGAAATCATGAGAGTTTGTATTCTCAGGCCGCAGCTTCTCACCATCGACTTGAACAACGACCCATGTCGCCTGTGATTCAAATGGAGAAAAGATCCTCTTAATGGGCATTCCATGGTCACGAAGAATGGTTCCAATTTCCACGGCCGCCAGAGGACCGATCATAGTATGCTGAAATGTTGCTAGATTAGCAGAGAGATTAAACGCTGAATAAACGGACTTGCAGTTTCGTCAGTCAATCGGCCACAGTTCGAAACAGGCAAGATTGCATCTTGCCTATGAGTAATAATGTCTACCTGGTATCTCGGCTGAGGGTGTCCTTCACCCGGAAAGACATATCTAGAAGGGGATTAGTTACGTTACATGACGTATGCAAAGTACCTGAGTCAACTTACCCGTGCATTTCACCAAAAGGACCTTCTGGTACAGTTTCCGTGATTGAACATGTCCCTTCAAATACAATCTCTGAGTTTGCAGGCACATATAGAGCATTACTTTCACACTTGACAAGCTCTAACGGATTGCCAACGAGAGCACCAGTGTATTCAGCCTCCGAGACACCATCGGGAAGTGGCATGCTAGAAGCCATGATAGCTGCTGGAGGAACACCAAATGCTAGAGCCCATGGCATATCTTCGCCTTTTTCCATCCACATTTGATGGATCTTTGCGATATGCTGCGGCTGAACAACAAGACCAGTTAGGTGGTTCCTATCGTGAACCATGGCTCGAGCTATGGACCAGTTTGTCCACTTGCCATCTGGCGACTGAACGACATGCATACCGTATGTTTGGACGTACTTGCCGCCATCAGATTGATGTAGCAAAGGGGCAGGCAATGTTGTCAAATCGAATTGATCACTGTTAAGACAAAGGTCTTTACAGGGGCCAGTCTCAACAATCCTTGGAGGGATTGGCACCCTCATCTTTGCTGCTGCCAAGCTCTGAATGATTTCTTCCATGGAAGAGGTGGGGGGGAGACTTAAATGTCTTGCCAGGCGGCCGAAACGTTGCTTCGGGTCTGGTCGAAGAGAGTTAGGGGCACCAAGAATACGCCATAGACCATTGCTATCTTGGCCCTTTAGTTTATTAAAAAGAGGTGCCTTGCCATTCTCTTCGACAACTCTTCGAATAATAGCCCCAACTTCAAGGTCTGGATCGCACAGCTCGTTGATCTCAACAAGATCACCATCCGCTTTGAGCGCTTGGACGTATGCTCGGAAATTCATGGAGGGCAGGTCTTTCAGAGTCATGATTTCGAATCGACGTGCTCAGCAATGGTTAAGATAGTGTTGAACAGTTAAAATAGTTTCTTGTGAAGTACCGTTGTGTTTTACGTGTTCCTTCCTTTGCTCGCTCCTGCTGCAGTCGAACTACCGGTAGGTAAACTACTACTTAAATAATACCAGAAGTGTGCTGTATGTAGAAGTAAACTGCCTGACGGGTTGAAATGATAATTTGGACTCTCGGAACAGCCGGACACCTTGTGACACCTGGAATGGTTGGATTGCGCGGCACACGCCGATCGCCTTGACTACTTGTATCACGGGACGTCTTCGACGGTTACATCTGGACATTCGGACATTCGGACACTCAGAACGCTCAGAATACCCAGCAAACTCTGCTCATTTAGAATAGTAACAATGGCCGGGTATTTGTATATTTAATGATGCTCAGTGAACGTAGAATTACAATACGGCTACTGCCATCCCAGTTGACTTGGAAACAGCCAGTTCAAAGTATATTTCAGTTCCACAATCTTCACTAATACTGCAACTACCCCTTAGTTGGCCTTAACGCTGCCGAGATTCTACTATGGCCAGCCGGAGGACCAGAATTATTGTTGCCATGACGGGAGCTACAGGTTCACTCATTGGCATCCAAGTTTTACAATCACTACGCCAGCTTAACATTGAAACCCATCTCATCATAAGCAACTGGGCTGCAGAAACTATCAAATACGAGACAGACTACACTCCAGCTGCTGTAAAAGCTCTGGCGGATTATTCGTACAACTCCCACGACCTTGCTGCGCCGATAGCAAGTGGGAGCTTTCCAATTGACGGCATGATTATTATTCCCTGCTCTGTTAAGACATTAGCTTCAATCAATGCTGGCATCTGTGATGATCTCATCTCGAGAGCTGCAGATGTATGCCTCAAAGAGCGAAGGAAACTAGTACTATCAGTACGCGAAACCCCCCTTAGCAACATCCATCTGAGAAACATGACAGAGGTCAGCCAAGCTGGGGCTATTATTGCACCACCAGTTGTGGGGTTCTATATTATGCCAAACTCGATTCAGGAAATTCTTGATCAGATGGTCGGTCGTTTGCTGGATCTATTTGATTTGAACACGAACAACTTTCAGCGATGGACAGGAATGCATAAGAACGACAGTGGGCCGGTTTAGCAGCAAAAACTGCCAAAAGAAAGAACACAATAGTTATGTTAGTTTCCAATTTAACTTCCATCTGCCTCACAGTGTAGCTTTGTCCACTGTTCATACTGTGATAGCTGGGTTGATACCGTTGCCATCTCAATGCGCTGCAAACTTGTAAAATTGTGGCAGCCTTTATGAATATGGCTGTTGCGACTGGTGACTTGTTCGCCAAGCCTCAGAACATATTGGTGATTGTACCATCAACAACCGCAGCGAACCGGTTGCGCTAAAAAGCACTTAAACTATACCTACACCCCTTAATGAAATTAGCCACCTGAACGTTACTTCTAGCGAGTTCTCTCTTTTCTCGTTCACCCTGACGCTGTTCTCGAGTTTTGGTCCTGCGACCAAGCGGAGAGGATCTTGATTGGATGCATGGCCGGACCGCGTCACTCAGGCACCACGACGTGTCGCGGGTGCGGAAAGTACCAATGATAATACGCGGATGGAGACTGCTGCCTGGAAGGATTCAGAGATGGTGTGCTTTCCCACTTTTCTTCGAATACTTCAATGGCCTCCGCCGCGTTCTCGACAGACCTTGCCCCGATGAGCCACGCATGGCGAAACTGGCTTTACTTTCAATGACAGTCTCTCAGTGGGTACAAATGTAACGCTCACAGTTCTTCTGCAATATTGACCTATTCCCCTTCTAAGTCCTATATGATTTGCATAAGGAATTCTCAATTAGTTATTATAAGAGCGATGTTGACAAACCACGTGGACGCTTATCCAGTGATATTCAGCTACAAGGACTTCTCTGTAACTATTAACCGCAAGCCCGTTGAAGACAAATTTAATAGTGGATTTCTAGAGTGGCGGCACAATGGCGAGAATACTGGGAGTTATTCTAACAGCCTGTTTACTGTTGAAAAGACTGCGGGCTTAACAACCTAACTGTCTATGAGTCGACCGACTCGGGCTGTGATGGAGATATCGTACCTGTGGTTCTTCTTACGGAACATCAATGTTACTTAGTCGATAACGTCACCGGTCTGTAGAGGGAAGCCTAGAACCCCTTAATAGCTAGTCAGGCAATACACGCACATCTTCCTCGGGATAAACCAACAGTAGCTCTTATGTGGTACAGTGTAACTATATCTGGCTGGACCTCATACCCTACCTAAATCACAGCTTTAACAATTATATACTTCAAGATCCTTGTAAATGCAGCTGGCTCACCTCCGAGCAGCTAGGGGGTCCAACAATACACCAGATCTCAAAGAATCAAGCTCTCGGGGCGCAGCCATGCAACTCCTATACAGCTACCTATGAGAGATATTACACCGGTCAAATTTCATCTAGTATGGTATGAAACGCTTTCTGGCTGATCAGGAAAGTAGGTGCCATGGGGAACCCACCAGGAGGACGAGGAAATATAGAAGCATCCACCACCCTTAGACCATCAACTCCGTTCAGTTTGAATTTAGAGTCCACACAGTAATTTGCGTCGCCACTTGGGCCCATACGACAACTTGAAGTAACGTGATGACTGAATGCGTTATCTTTGATGGCCTGTTTGACATCAATGCCGGGCGTTGGCTCCACCACCTTGAAAGGTGTATAAGGTGGCCCAGTTGCGTTGAACAGACGCATAACCATGTCATTGGCTTCGGACAGCGCCTGCAGATCACGATCTCCATTCTGCTCGAATGAATTGAAATTGATCAGAGGTGTGTCACGAGGGTCAGTCGAGCGTAGCGTAACAGTACCACTTGGATTACCCGGCTGCATCTTAACCATCGACCAGTAGTATGTGTTTGGCGAAGCCACCACTCTGCTGTAGCCAGGAAAGAAGCCGCGAAAATCCGCACTGGCCCCTCCAAACAACCAAACGTCACAGTCCCCGCTCTCGCTAACGCTGGAGCGAAACTGCAATTGAATGGCACCACCACTGTAAGCATACGGGCCGGTATGATTATAGGTCCATTGAGCGAGACAAGGGTCGTCGGAGGGCGTAGAAGTCGGATCCAATCTGCAGTTTGTATACGGGTTATTCTCCCAAGGGACGCTTGCGAGTACCGTAACACCCCCTTCATAGTTGTCCTGCATGTAACTGCCCTGCGTGCGTTCGTGTTAGCATTGGTGCGATTCCGAGTCTATAAAAAATACCGTACCACAGCAGGCAAGTCCCGGACAACGGGAATGTTCAATTTGCTCAACTCAGTTTTTGGTCCAATTCCGCTCATCTTAAGGATCTGAGGTGTGTTAAACGATCCACCAGCAACAATAACCTCTCGAGTAGCAAATACTGTCTTGGTTGTGCCCCTTTGGTTGGCGTCGTATCTGCCATCGGCTGCATACAAAGATTGACCAACCATGTACTCCACCCCATAAGCTCGTGGCTTGCGCTTATGGCTTGAATCTTTTTGAAAAAGGATGCGGCTTGCGAGGCTGCGGGCACTCAGAGTAAGAGGGTACCTGCGGGTGCCGTCCTCGTTGCGAGCAGCGATGGTATCAATAATGTAATCGCGAACTGCACTTCTTTTGCCTTCTCTGTTTATGTTTGAAGTTGTGCCATAGACTGAAGAATCCTCGTATCGGTTCGTATCAATCCGATTGGCATCCCTTGTTAGCATTTCTGCTACTTGTGAGTCATTTGCACTTGCAATGCCTTCAAGTTCTTTGGCTGCTTCCTTGGCAAGCTTTAGCACCCCCGCACGGGCCGTAACGAAAGAAATGTTGCCTTGCGTTGTCTTAACCCTGTTAGCTGATTCAGTGTTTTTCATTGCACGAGTCGACGCTTACGGCAATACACCCATCGTCCCCATGCCCTGGTGTCCCTGGTGAGAGATATTCATTTCTCTCAATCTCAACAAGATATCTACGCATATTTTCGGGTGTCCAGGAACTGTCGCCGGTAAGATTCGCAATGTATGTCCAGTCGTTGTCAGGGGGTAGAAAAAAGTTCATGGCGTTAACTTGAGCAGATCCTCCCAGAGTGGCGCCACGAGGATACAAAATTCCTATTCTAGAGAGTGTTAGAGCATAAGATATTCAAGCTCTGGTTGCATTTGAATAGACATACGGCACAGTATCCTTTGGGGGGTCAAGTCCAACGTAGTAAGAGCCGTTTTGAAATCTGTAGGTATCCTTGTTGTCTCTCCTCGCCTGTGTTTCATTCTTATAATGATTTACAAAAAAGCTCCAGGAGATTTCAGTGTCCTCAGCTGCGAAGTTGTTCCTGCGTAAAACTGTTAACCTTTTTTGTTCAGCTGAAGTGTCGTTCGCTTACCAAGGAGGAACCTGTTCTTCGAGACTACTACCGGTATCATCCCCAGCTTCAAGTAAAAACACGGAATGGCCAGCGCGGGCAAGGTTGGCACTTCTTAATTAGCTTGTAGAGTGAGAACGCAGTCAAAATTATACATACCCCAAGGTACCTCCACCTGGGCCGGACCCAATGATAACATACTCGTACTCTTCCTGGTGGTCTACTGCTGCCAGGGCTGCGGTAGTAAGCAACAAGAGACTGTAGCATAATCGGTTCATCTTGATGGGTATTCGGTTGGGTTGAAATGATGTAAATGTGCGTTTATATTATATAGAATCTTTCTCTGGATGCGCGACAACTTTACTTTTATATGTTCATATTTCACTCTACTGTGACGTAAGGCACTGACCCTTTTAATTTCACTAACTCGAACATGAAGAACTCGGGCGCAGCAATTCTCTCCTGACTCCGACATGATCAACGACTGCGCTATTGACACCGCGCAGCGTTTGCTTACTCTTGATTCCCGGTCACTCCATCGGCATTTGAAGCAACTTCGCGAGAGAATACCCTGTGATTAGGAGATTGATTTAATCTCTTGGACGGCTTTAAGCAACCTAAATCCGGCTATGCTGTCTATGCTTGCTGCTTATTTCCCGTCGCTTCCGACAACCTGCGACGCAGGATATGTAATCTACCAGCTAGTGGGCACGACTCGCCATTTATTTCGGCACATTTTATTTTTTGATTTAGCCGAACTACAATATAGATGAACGGCGAATCTTGCGGCGGCTTATTCATGATGTGCCTCAGTTAGACTGCCAGCTGCAGAGCTTTGGAAATATGGCATCTCTATTAATTGACTACATAGCTAATACAGAGTTACTCACAATTGAGGACGAACTTCACAACTCGAACATCGCAAATACAAATTCGGTTGAAAGTCTAGATTGCATTTTGTAGAATAGTGACCATCAATCGCCCGTTGTACAATATTGATTGGCTACTATTATTAACGACTCATAAGTCAACCTAGAAAGCCTGTATTATATTACTGTTTCTAAACCCTGGGTCATGATATAGGCTACCTTGACACAAAGCGGCTGTAATGCGAGCAAACATGACCCCCAGTAGATCTCGAACTCTGCCAGCCTACAATCGGGCATTACAAGCCAGCGCATACACCGGATCACGACGGTGATTCCAGTTAAGGAATTCCCAAACGCTTCATAGCTTTCGGAGATATCGCCATTGAGACAGGGGCGATATTCCGGCCTTAGCACTCTCATGTTCCCGTGCGGGCTTGTGCAGTTAATCTTTGCTACATCTGTCTCAACCAAACATGGCCATCAGCGAATGACGTCAAAGGTGGACTAGCACTCTAAAGTTTATCCCCTACCAGTATCCGGCCCGGCCGCTCTGCACCACCACTATGGCGTGCTCTACATGATAAAATGCTGATGCTTCCTGAGCTAAGTCATATGCAGTAACTTCCAACTCCTGTGACAGCCGCTCTGGGAATGCCACTGTAGTTAGTTATACGTCGCTGTATAGGACCTGCTGCTAGTGCTGTAGACAGTCCTGCTATGCATGTTGGCTGTGGAGAATGACACCAGTGAAGTTTATTACAACGCATTGGACTGTTGCTTTACAACTCTAGCATTGCTTTGAGAGCGCAGCCACGCCCCAAGCCCTGCCACCCGTACATATACCGACCGCCGCCCCCAAGATGAATGGTCACCGAAGCGTAACGATAACATGATCTGTAACAGAGCCTACAAGCAATAACATAAGTGCTCGCCATATCAATTATCATAACAATTATGCCTACTACTACTTATTCTGCTTTTGGTCCTGATACCGAAGCCGCCGAGGTAGCGGAGGTGTTTGCAAGCAATATCTGTGGCAAGACTATCATCATAACGGGCGGCAACCGCAGCGGAATCGCCTTTTCTACGGCTGAAGCTCTGGTTAGTAATACTTGGAATTTGACGCTCATCGTAGCTGATTTATTAGCAGGTCGCTCACAGACCCAGTCGATTGATTGTTGCCAGCCATAACAAGGATAAAATCCGAGACGTCATTGATGCTCTACGACAGAACTATCCTGATGTTGATTACCGAACCTTGCAGATGGACCTCTCCCATCAGATCTCTGTCCGAACCGCGGCAGCAGAGTTCAATTCTTGGACAGATGTGCCAAAGGTTGATATTCTGATTAACACAGCGGGCGTCATGGGTATTCAAGAGCGTACTTTGACAGAAGAGGGAATCGAGATGCACCTCGCAACCAACCATGTCGGCCATTTCCTATTCACGTCACTAATAATGGCCAAGCTTATTAAAGCCAGCGAGGGTCAAGAAAAAGGAGCTACGCGGATTGTGAACGTCAGTGCACGCTCAGCTACTGTGTCAGCTATGCGCTGGAGCGACATGACTTTTGATATAAAGAATGTAGACCTGCCCGACGCTGAACAGCCTAATTACGAATATATGGATGGCTGGGGCTACACTGATGCTAGGAACAGAGCTTATATCCCAGTCGATGGGTATCATCGCAGCAAAGTTGCGAATGTACTGTTCGGAATCGGTGCAAACAAGCGCTTGTTCGAGCGGTACGGTATTCTCAGTGTTGGTCTACATCCAGGGGTGATTGCTACCGAGCTGGACAGAAATTTTCCGGAAAAAACAATTGAGCAGATCAAACTTATGGCGCTACATGGCTTCATGTCATACAAAACGCTTGGCGCTGGTGCAGCTACAAGTTTAGTTGCTGCCCTTGATCCGAAGCTCGCGGAGAATGTTGGGGAGACTAAGGGTGGTCTTGCAAATTGGGGAGCGTATATGGAGGACTGCCAGATCAGTGGCAAGGCCCTGCCGCTAGCAGTCTCTAACTCTGAGGCTGAGCGACTGTGGGAGTTTTCCGAAATCTCTGTCGGCCAGAAGTTTTCTTGGTAAATGCCACGCTCAGTGGGCTTTAGACGAACGGACCATGGAAGTACCTCACACCTAGTTAGCCAGCGTGTTGTGTAAATATACCTATGATGATACCCCATTGCCCCTGAATAGCTAGTCAGACAATACACACATATCCCTCTCACTGAACACCGATAGCTACCAATACGCGGAGCACCAATACGCGAAGTACCAATACGCGGAGTGGTGCCGATTACCAATCATGGGGGCTGCAGCTTTCCTGTTCTCACGCTGCAGATGTGGACCGAGCTTTTTTGAAATGCAGATCATTCGGCAGTTGCGGCCTTGCAGGTGCTAATGGCGGCGAATCCGCCTTGATAGACTGTTTACGGAGACTAGTGCCTATTACCAATCAACAGGAGTGGACCGTCTTGCCTAACCCCGAACATTCTGGTTTTAGTCTCGTGAGAAAGGCGATTCGGAGATAAACTCTGTAGCGGCGAGAATAAGTACTTCCTGAAAGTCTGCTGTCATTGATGCTCACCGGTTCAAGTCAGTCAGCCCGCATTCCTCGACCACTGGAGTCCTATTCAACTCCGACATTCATTCCTGACCAACTCTCTAGTATGTCCATTGTACCTCCAGGCGGACTAGTCCTCGTCACTGGGGCAAATGGCTATATTGCAAGTGTTACCATTGGGACCTTGCTACGACATGGCTATGAAGTTCGAGGGACTGTTCGGTCCCTCCCCAAACATCAGTGGATGAAAGAGTTCTATGGGCTAAAATTTAGCCTCATTGAAGTCAACGACTTCACAACGGATGGGGCGTTTAATGAGGCTGTCAAAGGTGTGGATGGAATTGCTCATATGGCTACAGATATGCGGCTAGATCCACAAGACACATCAATTATTGAGTCGACAACGAGAGCCGTTATCAACCTACTTGAGGCTGCGAATGCGGAGCCTACCGTCAAACGTTTGGTGTACACATCTTCCCAGGGCGCGTGTGTCAGCTCAGTTCCAGGTGTCGAATATGAAATCAATCAAGACACATACAACATGACTGCAATTAGCCAATGCCAAGCATTGTGCAACGGAGAAACTTTACAGGACTCTATTAGCAGAGGACTACTACTATATTACGGTGCAAAAGCACAAGCGGAACAACAGGGATTTGATTGGGTTTTGCAACACAAGCCGTCATTCATATTCAACACTGTTGTTCCAAATGTGAACTTTGGCCGCGTTGTTTCTCCCAAAAATACGGGCTTTCATAGTACGGCTGCCTTGGTAGAGTCGGTCACTCGCGGATTGCCAATTGCTCCTGCAATTCTACCATCGCAATGGTTTGTTAATGTTGAAGATACAGCTTTATTGCACTTGGCCGCCCTCACGATGGATGAAGTTAAAACAGAGCGTCTTTTTGCATTCTCATCGCCATACTCTTGGAAAGATATCTTATCCATACTTCGCCGACACTATCCCGAGCAAGATTCTATTCTGAGTCCTGAGCTCGTGGAGGAAACCGCTGTCGACATTGGCAAAGTTGACAATAGCCGGAGCGCAGACCTTCTGCGGAAACTCGGAAAGAGCGGATTCACATCCCTAGAGGAAACACTCATTACTGCTATGGAACAGATTATTGAGGCCCAAGAAATAGACGATATTCCTAAAAATCGGATAGATTTAATGATGGCCTCATCGAGACAGTAGCACATCTAACTAGTGTTAGTGAGATTCCATATTCAAATACTATACTATATAATCATGTTTAAATCAAAGGTAGTAAAGGAGGCCAGCAGATGTGACATTAAAATAGTTTGCTTCGAGAAACTGGGAATACAACTAGGCAAACCTAAGGAGGAACAGAAACAGCATGCATACAACAAACCATGCCCACATCACGTCAAACGCAAATTATTATTATTTTTGAGAGAGGAGAAGGAGGGAAAACTGCGAACGCTCAGCAATGACTCCTTGCGCGAGAAGATTTTGAAGCTATTTAGTTCTTCAAATGACAGCACAAATTTAGTGCCGGGTAGCTTCAGTGTATTGTTAGTGACTTCCGGGGCTAGTCCTGCGTAAAGCCGAGTGCAAACTAGAATCTGCGGATGGAGCGGAGGAAGAGGCATCGTTAGTGCTCAGAGTGGAGCTATTACTGGAGTTACTAATCACTAAGATCTTATAGTAACTTTCCATGAAATAGAGGTGCATCCACTGCCTTCAGTGGTGGTCTACTACCTGATGGGAGCCTGAAGTAACGACGCGGCGGATGCGAGAGGTCATAACTCGAGGCTAGATAGAAGAGGTAAAATAGCACAACTGACTGCTACTGCAATCACTGGTACTTTAACCGCGGTGTCGGGCAAGCCCTGATGGAACGGCGTCGTAGATGCAAGCCATGTTCCCACCAGACTGAGTATGATAGTAAGAGCACTGACTGCTACGCCCATTGCCAGCGAGTGAATGCTCAGCATTGTAGAAGGGTGTGCAAGTAGGGGGCAAAAAGTTGAGTAACGAGGTACGAATTATTTCTTCGTCTGACATCCTTCATGTGACACAACGTTTGTAACCTATTGCAGCAGTGGATTCGGGCTCTGCCCGACATACACTGATAATAGCTGTCTCTAATTAATCTTAAAATCCAGGAAAAACTAAGTTCTATTACTATTGAGAATAGCAAAGTAGTAAATATAAATAATACCCTTTGTCTATGACAATCTTCTTACCTGTGCCCATCTAAATTCTCCTCGCTCGACTCGGAGTAGCCTGACTCAGCGTAACCTGCCCCTTCGTTAGCTGTACAATTCGTCTCTTCTAAAGGCAGGTTTAGTGGCTAATGGGATTAATGGGCCAAATGACGCTACTTCCGCTGACACCAAGGTGTTTGTAAGCGCTGGCAGACTGTTAAGTAGTCTCCTTTCGCGGATTGATTACGTTGCAGAAAGAGAATATAATTTGAAGTTGTTTGAATACAAACTTAATAGAAGTTACAAGATTGTCGTTGAAAGGCGGACCGATCAAACAGCGGTGTTGGTAGCTCAGATAAGACAATTGACTTTGCTTCTTGCAACGTCTGGCCTGTGGAGTCATGCGGTTGTCAACAATAGGCGATCTCCTTACTACATGGTCATAGCTAACACTGACCGTCAGAGCTCATAGAGGGCTTGATTGTATTTCTTAGTCTTTCTAGCGGCAGCCAAGCAGACAATCGCGGATGCTTGTCTGATGTGCTCCATTAACATTTGGCACTATACTCACATCAGCCTCTAGAAGCCTAGTCGTCGCCGTGGTGGTTCTGGGTTTTGAATGCCCTCGTTTGAACAAGTATGGAACAAGCCTTCCGTAAGTAGCTATAGTCTGCTTTTGGCACCGTCGAATGGTATAGTTCGCATTACAGTTACCTGCCCGGTTTTAATGCTATAAACTCCGAACATCTGGTTTGTCAGCCGTACATTGATGCTATGACCTGTAAATTTTTACAAAAGCTGTCAGATGTATTAATCGGAGCTAGAACGCCATTGGCCCACACTAAATGGCGAAGCAGATACGCCAGCATCCGTACATTCTATTTAAACAGCTGGCCAGCCCCTCGAAAGATGCCATCTTACTTATACAACTCAAATCACGGTTGTATGGAGAAATACGAAGACCAATTCATATAACTTAGGGACACTAGAATTCAACTAACGAAACACTACGATGGCATCGAACCCCCCTGCAAAATGCTGTACCCAGGGCAGCCTATTTGAGTAAGTCTGGGCTTCATTTTGTTTTATCGCGGAACCAACAGATTAACACCTACGCTGTTCATTACACAACCCATTCATAACTTCTTTGACTAAAGCTCCGCAGCGGCAAGCCTGCCGGCAAACTCGCCAAGATAGATAACAAGATCGACATTTATATTGCCACACCGCCTAAGGACAAGGCGAAGGCTGGCCATGGAATACTATACATGCCTGACGTCTTTGGAATTTGGCCAAATAGCCAGTTGATTGCCGACCTCTTTGCCCAGCATGGCTACATCACTGTTGTTCTCGATCTGTACAATGGGGACTCTGTGCCACTGAACATGCCCGAAGGCTTCGACGTGAGAGCTTGGCTGAAGGAGGGTTCTGACGGAAATAGCCCCCATACTATACCTTACGTTGATCCTACTGTTGAGTTGGGCATTAAGTTTATGAGAGACATGGGAGTAACGCGGCTTGGCGCTGTTGGCTACTGTCACGGTGCTAAGGTAAGCCAAGTCATACAAATCAGCGCTAAACAATATCGTCATATGGCCCAGTTTACTGACGTTGGATAGTATGTAATCCGCCATCTCAAAAACGACATTGATGTCGGCTTTGTGGCTCATCCTTCTGGCGTCCTGGAAGATGAACTGGGTAGCATTACCGGCCCTCTATCCATCGCCGCCGCAGAGACGGATAGCATATTCACTGCCACTAAACGCCATGAATCTGAGGTAATCCTCAAAGCTACAAAGCAGCCTTACCAAATCAATCTTTTTTCTGGTGTATCACATGGGTTTGCGGTCCGTTGTGACTTGACCGTTCCAACGGAAAAGTTTGCAAAGGAACAGGCTTTCTCGCAGGCTACAGCTTGGTTTGATCATTACCTGATTACAGCATAGGCAATTTGAAAGGTTCGATAATTAGACTTTTTTTTGGCTGAACCTAATGGGTTTATTTACGAGGCATCTGAGTTCACTGCTGCCTCTCCAAGTCGAGAATAAACTACGTAGTTAATTAATTAGTTATCCTGAAAAATTATTATTTTAATTGTGAAGATATAAGGGAGTGTTTGCTGTGTTTCTATGGAAAATGAAGGGGGTGGCATACGTCACCTCACTGAAAGGCGGACATATAGCGGACTTATAATCGGCAGAGAAAATAAGCCGCCGGCCTGTCGAGAAGGACCTTTAATACGCAGTAGCCTACTCTAAGTATAACATGGCATAGAAAGGGCTTCTCTGACGCACAATATTGTAATGCTAGCCTACACTTGCATTATAGAATTTAAATCATTAGCCCAAACTCTGTTTGCCCACTTGGGCTTTCATTTAAGATCGGCCTGATTCTCCGGTCGAAGTCTTAGATTAGTCGTGGAGTCCCGAGCCTGAGCTTGGCTTACAGTGGTCCACTGCTGGCCAACAGACCGTGGCTTTTGGGCGGACCTTGGCATGCGAAGCGGCATCTTCTTTGAGGCGTCCAAAAAGGCCATTCCCAAACAGCCATGGTGATGCTCCGGCCCCATGAACGTAATCACACCGGTCGGCCAGCCCGCCGAATGTGCGGGGAAAGCCCGCTACTGATGCAATACAGTAACATGATCTGCGCAAGACAATGAAGATAAAGTCGACCGTCGCAGCGCAGCAGCCGGAACCCACCGCTGGCATAGTTGCATCTGCGGCAGCTCTTCTGCCGTTGACAAGTCCTGCAGAGTTCGCAATTCATTGCATCAATTCAAATCAAACTCTCTTCCTTTCCTAACACTTTATCTTCAACCCTCAAGTTATTGCCATCATGTCTGACTTACGCTGCGCGGTGTACGTCGCCGCACCAATCCCATTTTCGCTCCCTCCTCCCGCATCCAAGGGTGGGCTTTGGTCGCCCATCTCCTGCACGCTGATTTATACTGCGAAAGAGGCCGTCTTGGTTGACACTCCAATCACAATAGCTCAGACAGAGGAGCTAATCGCATGGATTGAGAAGATTGCCCCTGGTAGAAAACTGAGCTACATCTACATTACGCACGGGCACGGCGATCACTTCTTCGGCATCCCAATCTTGCTGAAGCGCTTCCCCGATGCAGTGCCAGTGGCCACACCAGGGACTATCAGACACATGCAGCAACAGATTGAGGAGCCCGTCTTTTCTTCCCTGTGGGGTTCGCGATTTCCGGGACAGATTCACCAGCCCTTCATCCTTGCGAGACCCCTGCCGGAGAATAAACAGTTTTTGCTAGAGGGTCGCTGGGTGATGCAGGCGATTGAGTGCGGCCACTCTGATACGCACGACTCTACCGTCCTGTGGGTGCCAGATCTCCGACTTGCCGTTTGTGGCGACGTCGTGTACGGACAGGTCCACCAGATGCTTGCCGAAGCAAACACGAAGGCGAAGCGTGAGGAATGGATCCGTGCCATCGAGATAGTCGAGGCTCTGGAGCCGGCGTACGTGGTCCCCGGGCACAAGCAGGCCGAGGAAGTCAACGGCGTCTGGCACCTGGCGGCCACGAAAAAGTACATTGAGGACTTTGGAAGAGTGCTGGCCAAGAAACCAAAGGACAAGAGGGAGGCTTACAGTGAGATGATTAAGCTGTATCCCGATAGATTCAACCCACCGGTGCTGATCATGGGTTGCGCGGCCGCCTTTGCTGTACCCCGGGAGGCGCATCTTTAGAGGAGCATGCAGCTTTATTGTTGGCGATGTGCTAAGCGCACAGGCACCATCCCAGATGGGAATATATTCAAGAATGCGCCCTGGTTTGGATGTAAGCAAAGTGCCGAGAGCGTCAAATACAACACGCATAGCTGGAAAACCTCAGACTGGTCGCTCGAAATATTTCACGGCTTGCCTCTGCAGCCTCAGCCATTTTAAAGACTGGTCGCCACCAATCCACGAGGTATAAAAGCAGGAGTGGCCAAATGAGACAACCATGCCGCCATATACAAGCAAAAATGTTCGGGTGCCTATTATCTATCTCAAAACTTTTAAATACTATATAGTTATCCATCACGGCACGTCGAATCTTTGTGACAACAATCATGAGCCCCCAAACTCACCGGCCCGCATCGCTCAATGGCCTTGACTAGTGACTGTCCCGTTACAGCACATCCATCCTCAGTTTGAAGTGCTTGAAAGACATCATTCACTTTGACCGCTCCGCCTTTGTATAAATCGTGTTTCATGATGGCTTCCCAGATTTGGTGCATTGTGAATGTCTTGTCCGCACCGTCAACAACGATGGTACTAAGCCGTGGGCTTTGCTTGGGCGACAGATTGGTGCTCCAGCGCAGTGCGGCCCAGCGAAGCTTGTTTTCTCCATCCATTCTCTCAATGGCTATTTTCAGTTGCAGATTTTCTCGCCGCATCTGGTCCACTGTACTTTGGAGCTTCACAATGTCTGCCTGTAGTTTCTCCACATACTCAAGTCGTCTTTGGCGATATGCCCTTTGTCTAGTTTGTCGAAAAATAAATCAGCAGCTCATTCGCCGACAATCGACTTGTTACTTACGCTACACGATTGCGCTGCCTACGCTGAGATGCCGTCTTTTCAGTGAAACTCTGGTACTCCAAGCTCCCTGTGTCCTTCCCCGGCTGTGACTTGATTGGCCGGGCGACTGCCTGACTCGAGGGCGAATGTGGCGGCTGCCCAGGTATTGTACTTTGACTCCAGACGCCCGGCACCTGACCATAATTCACAAGAGTACTGCTAATTGGACTGGGGGTAGACAGAGAAGAGGTCAAAAGATCGTTTCCCTGGGTTGTGATCAAGTACGGCGTTTCCAGATAGGTGTGTAAAAGCTCCTCTCCAATGGCGGATAGCATTTGGGTTCGACAGTACAACAAGTGGTGTAGAGTTCAAAATGGTCGGAATTATTTGCCACCGCGTAAGTGGCTGGATGAGAGTCGCAAGAGGCAAGTTTCACTCTTTATCTACTAACAAGTCAATTAAAAGCAAATAATTATCAAAATCAAAGGTCTCCTGAGCACTCAGTCACTGTCCTTGGTATCAATCAAACCGTTGGTGAGTGGTGGGGCAGATCCCACTCGGAAGCTCGGAAGCCTTTCTTCTTTTGGAGTAGAGCTGACGGAGAGGAACCAGGGTCTCGCAAAGGATGAAGCTTTGACGAGACCTTGCCACAAACGATACGGCACTTTTGCCACGATGGCTTGCTCCATCATTTGGGCTGAAGGAGGCGAGACTCCCGTATTCCTAAATTATTGCGGATAAAAACCCGCCACCGCTGAATATGGACTATCGGCCAACTGTTGGCATACGTATTTGACCGTAAGCCATACATGTAAGCTAATAAACCCACAAAACCAAGTTCTGCATTTCAGAAGGACGATAATTGCCTCTCACAAGTAGCGTGAGATCATGTCATGGTATCAATTGCACTTTGCGGAGGCACATGGCGATACTTTAAAGGTGCTCGCTACAATCCAAGAAACCACTGCGATAGGGCTGTTAGGAGCTGCAACTGTAACAGGTCTGAGTCTTTCTTGCTAGTCGCCGTTTTGGCACGTTGTGGCTTGCTCCAATCACGGGCACTGCGCTCCACCAGTTTCCTGGGCAAACAGCCAGACACAGCACTTCCCGCTGCGTTGTACATGACAGAATACAATCCTCATGACTGCATCAACTAGAGAAAACACTCTTAAAGGGATTATTAACGATTCGTGCCGGGATGACATGTGGTTGACGACAAACTCCGGGCAGTGAAGCGGGAGAAAAGAAACAGCAGTAACATGGGCGGAAGGCGAAGGCGGAATAAGGAT
Source organism: Zarea fungicola (assembly GCA_900169235.1). Lineage (NCBI taxonomy): Eukaryota > Fungi > Ascomycota > Sordariomycetes > Hypocreales > Cordycipitaceae > Zarea > Zarea fungicola. Next base: position 43,812 of record FWCC01000164.1, on the reverse strand, counting down.
TGCTGCTGATGTAAACTCAAAAGAACAAAGGGCATCAAAAATCACACGTAATACCACAACACTTTACCAATAGCCCAGGAGAGAAAAAAGGAATGCATCAAACCAGCCGGCGCGTGGGCAGCTGCAGCTGCATTCAACGAGTTCAACCCACTTCTACTTTACTGCTCTGTCAATAGTAGACCAGTCAATTACAGGTCGTGCGGACACTAAAGCCCAGCGCAGAGAGACCCTTTGTTCCTATTGAAGAAAAACCTCAAGAAAAGAGCTCGCGTTGTGCATATATAACTCTACCGTAGGTCAATGTTTGGTAGGCCCAGCAATGCCAATCAAACAGGAGGTACTGGAAGGAAGAAACTGCTCTGGCATTCAGCTCCACAACGAGCGTAGCAAACAAAACACAGAGCGACACACCGGGTGACCATCAGCGGCACGGCGCTTTGTCCGCGACGAAGAAGCGAACAATTTCTTTTGTCACTTGTGCCCTGCAGCCCCCAGTCAGAAGCATCCAGTCAAGTGTGATTTCGGCTGGGCGCGTCCCCTTTGTGAGTCGCTGACCGCGGCAGTAACCACAGACGGCGCAGCTTCTGGCTACCTCTGTTGTCCATAACATGACTTCAATCAAACCACGTCAAAGTGCTTTACTAAGATTCATTTTCAATATGCTGCCTCTGTTCACAAAGGGGAAGGCATGAGATGGCGAATACGCTTCATGGCACATTGCTGAATGCGGCTATATCAAGGGCCATACCGCCCGTCTCAGTTATCTCATGCGCCCTTTCAGTACATCGCTCTTTCCGAATAGCTCTTCTCGATCTGCTCAACTATACATCTCCAGTAAAGCCAGCCCCTGTCTTTCTTCAGTCCCAAGCTCTGTGTTATTTTACCCCAAACTGCAAGCAGTGCCGTTTCTTGCCGAATCTCGCAACCATGTCGTACCCCATGTATCGTGTGGAGTATTGCTCGTTGTCCACGAAGGGCCAACACTCTCTCTTTATCGAAACAGAACCTGAACGGGCTGGACAACTGTACGAAGTCAGAGGAGACATTCGGTATTGTGACACAACATTCTGGATCTTTACAGTCACCGGTCGGCCAGAAGATTCACCTTCTTTCGAGGAAAAGACATATCTAGGCTCTATTGTCGCGGACAGGTTTCACATGGTTGAGAGCATCTGCCTCTCTATTCAGCCACCCAAGAAGCAGTGGGATGGTCCACGGCGACTTTACCCCGACCAGCCTCTCCGACAATCCCGAGAATGGGTCAACGAAGTGATTGCTGCCTTCATTGCGAGCGGCACCGCGCAGCCATTTATGCAAGGCATGTCTTGGAATAGGAAATATGCTGCACCTACTGTGAAAGTAAAATGCTAAACACCAACTGACAGAATCCACAACGCAACAAGGCTCGCCTGATCCAACGGTCAACTGCCCTAGTCAGTCTGGCAACCTAAGCAATCAGGAAAACACAGACGAAGAGCCGAGTATGGGAGCTGAGTAAAATGCCGGAGAGATAGAGGCCTGATAATTTGGCTTGAGCTGTTACAATGGGAACTGAGGATGGAAACAGTGCATGGGAACTGCGAATGGGAATAATAAATGAAGGTGAACTTGGAGAATAACGGCAGCTCATTTCGTGTCAGAGTTCTATACAGTCCAGAGGATAGCAGGACTACTGCTGTGGAGTTTCAGTCGGTAAAAAAGTTCACTGATGCTTACATACATTATCTGTCCGGTACTTGGCAAGAAATATGCTGCGAGGCAGCCAAGGGATCAGGACTTTATATAAAGCAGGTTGCTAGCTATGAGTGACTATCAACTGGCTGGTAAGAATTCTGCACACCTTGTAGACCGTAAAAAATCCGAATACGGGCACACTCTTGTATTGAACCTTAAATACGGTCCTAGCCGCCATAGAGGATTGACTTGAGAACAATGTCAACCCATCCCAGCTCGCCATTGTACGAGTCAAGTGCAGTGGTTAGATGCTCGCTGTAGTCATCGGCAAAACGCTGATGATTCAGAATAGCCATTGCATATTCCATGTACTCTGGATACCAGCCTGAGTATTCCCAACGAATCAGTACCAATGATCCATCCTCTCGCAGAATGATATTCCTCTGCCGCAGATCCCCATGGGTCAAAACAGCTTTGTGATTCGCCAGTACATCAAACAACACTCGACGTAAAAAGGTGATTCTATGTTTTTGGTCTTCAAGATCCCAGTGTCTAGTCATAGACGTCGCCAGCGACTCCGTGAGTTCTGCTTCCGATTCAAAGGGGCCACTGACGTTCTTCTTCTCCTCAGAGCTCACCCGAGTTTCCGGCCAAAAGTTGGCCTGGTTAAATGGCTTCCTCCCCACGCTTCCAAAGTAGCCGGGCCCTGGAATGCTCCGCAAAAAGTCAAAGTGTGTACGCAGCTGGCGTGCAATAGACAGCTTCTCCCCTGGCTCCAAGCTTGGCCAGCATTCTTTCAGATCCTTGCCTGGGATGTATTCCATGACGATATAATTTACTGTTTCGCCGTTCTCAACAGCCGAGTACAAAGCGTAAACCTGCGGTACAGGAAAGTCTTTCTGCACCCCCTTGATAAACAGCATCGTTTCACCCTCAGTTAACTTGACACGGACTCCGTACTTGACAAAGTAGTCACCAACGCGGACAATTCGCTTTTGTCCGTGGGGCGAGTATTCGAGAAGAACGTCGGTTGATGCCGCTATCTGTTCCAGCGTAGGCAGAGGGCAGGGGAGTTGGCACTCCGGTGCGAAATAAGGCATCTTGATAGTTGAGTCCATTGTTATGGTCTTGATGTGAGGGTCGATTTATTTAGCTGCTTATCTTTGCAAGGCGAAATGATTGGCGATATAACTGAGAATTCTCCTGTTGGCTATTCGAGGTTTTGAACTGGGCTGTTTTGGCCTTCTTATTAGCCACAATGGCACGGTAGAAAGGGAACGGGGGTATTCTATTAATATCGCAAGAACAAAGGCACAAATCACGCATGCAATTATTTCAAAAAATGGATATTCAGAGTATCAGATCGCATAGCTCTAATTTCGACCATCGACAAGGTGGCAACGGAGTCTAGCGCACAGACAGAGCAACATCTTCAAAAAGCAGCAGCTTCGCAAAATGCTACACTCTGCATGTTTGACTGGAATTAAAAAGGACTTCATAACAAAGGGCGTTCTTTATATTTCTTTGTGACATTTCTTAGTCTTGAACCCCAAGCCGCAATGTTGTTGAAGCTTTTCTCGGCATCCTGCTATTAATGACCAGGAGTCGACGTGCGAGGCTCGAGGTGAAAGGAGCAGAGGGGTTGACCACCTCGCCCGAGCTTTGTTTTCCTGAAAGAAAGTTTGCATCGCAGTCACTAGCTTACTTGCCAGAGCAAACTATTTTGGTTACATCAAGAAACGCATGGGGCATTCTCGATTTACGCGCATTGGGGTTACAGCTTGTCCTCAAGCGCAGCAATTTCGTGTGCGCAACCTTCTGGATCGCGGTATTGGGATCTTACTGTCGGAATCACATATTAATAAGCGTCCGTCAAGTAGCATGATATCTCTTGGCATTTGTTTTCCTGGTCTCGGCTTGTGCCCTGGCTGTTGCAGGCACAGCCAACTGTGCCTTGTTTACCTCGTCGAGGCGGCTGTCGTGTGGCACTGGTACCAAGATCTCAAGAAATGTAGCCCTCAGTCACCCATCACTACTTTAATTTGACTTGTATCATGGAAACAGTAAACACCTATTGCGAGTTTCATTTGCTCTGCATCGTCGAAATAGAAAACACCCATCACAGGTTAAATTTGATCTGCAGCATGGAAAATTCCACTATAGAATGGCATCTGGCAGCTCTGATTTCTCATGGTGCTTTTCCTCAAACAGTGGCTCCCAGACGGTGCAAGCCCTCTTTGTTGTTGCTCCATTGGCGAACTCAGCTACAGGTAAGAAGAAGTGTTTCTTGCCAGAGCACTCTATGAGCTCGCCATTTAATTCGTGTTGTGTCAAGCATAAACTATAGGCCTGCACAACCGTTTCAATTGGTGTGAGGCTGTGTCGAACTATTAGCACGGTTTTGCTTTTGTCTTGCAGGGGTGGGCTCACTGTTCTGGTCTCGTTGCATCAATGGAGGCCTGGGGCACAGCTCCAGTCAGTACGATGCCTGGCAAAACTGCGTTGAGGGTGATATTTTCTTTCTAATTCCAATTAGCACACGTCATTCCCAAATGTGATACCCAGTAACCTCTTACAATTTTGAGAATCGGTGCTGCCGTTCTCACGAAGTGATTGATCTGTAGCATGTCAGAACCAGTGAGTGGTGCACTGTGTTGCACATTTCTTAACTTACAGCAGCCTTTGCACCACAGTATTCCGGAAAAGTCTGGTGCGGATGTACCGCCGCGATGCTGGACGTCGCGATGATTTGGCCACCCGGCACTTTATTCTTCCTCATGAAATGAATAGCGAGCTGCACGCCAAAGAGAAAACTCTCATAACAAGCTTTGATGGACTTGAGAGCCGGCTTGGGAGGCACCTCGGCCTTACCGCGATGGTCGAATATGTAAATAGAGCCACGGTCGGAATGGCCTGCGTTTGCCAGAAGAGCATTGATCCTGCCCCATTTCTCCCACACCATCGTAAAGACTCTCGCCTGGGCATCATAGTCACAGACGTCGACGTGGAAAAAAGTCGCACTGGTACCAAGCTCGGACGCTACGGCGGAGCCAGCTGCTTCGTCAATGTCGCAGCAGGCCACAAGCCAATCATCTTTTATCAGTTGCGTGGCAAGCGCTTTTCCTATGCCAGACTTAGTCCATCAGCTTTAAAATGCACGAGGAGAAGTGTTCAATTTTGTGATTACGTACTGCAGCACCAGTCACAATGGCGACTCTCTTTTCCTCATTTGATTCCTGAGTGGCTTCCATCTCTTTTCGCAATGGCTCACATGAGATTTTGCAAGATTCAACTGCGACAGGGAAGTGATTGAGAACAAAATCCTTGGACATCACCACCATGTATACCAATTCAATCCGAGGGCTAGCTTAAGCAAATATCTGGGGCGAGTGTCTAGACCGTCAGATTCCTGATCCAACTCACACTTATTCTCTAAACAAATCTCAAAGCTGATTGCGGCCAACTCCGACTTTGGGCTGAACACACACCGCGCAAAGCCGAGAGTCAGGTGGATCAGCGGTCTAGCCTCAGCGCCATTTCACTCAGTGGTAATCTTACAAGGAGCAAGCCACCAAAAGTGTTGGATTTATCTATTTACTTATCAAGTACACATTTTGCTTGGCAGCTCAAAAGTTTCCGCCGTTGACCGGCAGACACTGGCCCGTGATAAAACTGGAACTGTCTGAAAGGAGAAATATGATGGCATCTGCAATGTCTGTCGCATAGGCCATCCTCCCCTTCGGTGTCAACGCAATCTGCGCCTTTCCGACAACTACAGTTGGGTCCCCCTGTGGCGCGCCAGCAAAGGTGGCTTCTGCCAGTGGTGTCTCGGTGGCACCTGTGCCCGGGTTGAAGTACTGATTAGCATTTGTCTTGTTCGGTGGCGCCAGCTCTGATTACTTACCTGGGGCAACTAGATTTACCCGCATCTGGGGAAAGTCTCGGGCCCAAGACCGCGTCAGGCCCAGCACCGCGTGCTTTGATGCCGTGTAAGCCGCCAAGCCAGCTATCCCGCGAAGAGAGCCACCGCTCCCGACGTTGACAATGGAGCCTTTGCCCACGTTCCTCACGGATCCTGCGACAATGCCTGGGGTCTCAATATCTTCCTGGCTTGACATTCGAAACAAGGCCGCAGTAGCCATGTTCCACGTCCCAGTCACATTGATGTCCATTGTTCGCTGGTATGCTGCATCCGACGCAATCTTGCCTTCCCAGCCTGAAATGCCAGCGCAGTTGACAAGCCCATCTATCCGGCCTGGTATGGAGTCAAAAAAGGCATCACAATCTTGCCTTTTGGTAACGTCACATTCCAATGTCAGGTAGCAATCTCTATCGCGAGAGAGATATTCGGGGGCCGTTGAAGTGATGTCTGCCACGTAGACTTTCGCGCCGAGGGCGAGGAGTGTCTTGGTGACAGCAAGTCCAATGCCAGAGCATCCTCCCTATCCAGATTCAGTAACCAACATTGAAAGGCCAATAACTGAGGCCCATTTTTTATAAAAAAAAAACAAACCGTAACAGCAACCTGACGTCCAGCAAAGGATGGCGAGTTTTGCATTGCGAATTTCCACCAGCACTGTTGTCAATAATTACACAATCTTTGCTATGCAGCCTTGGCGTCTGTGAAGCAGTCTCTGGATATTACAATCATTTAATGGCTTTTCGCAATCCCCAGCTGCGTTGATATCGGGTCCCGCCAATACTAATTCACCTAAGCTACTTGCCTTGCGCCAGCGTCGGAGTAGAGCGAGCAAGCTTCGCCACCACGATCGTCGGACGACGGCGCAAGAGAGCTGTCGGAGTGAGTTAAGTAAGCTCCGCCTGTTAAATGAATGACTTCAGCCACCTTTAACCTAGAACGGATATCCTGTTGATTAAGTGACATCAGTTGTTGCCAATCCGCGGAGAATGTTCCAAGCCACATATATAAATACATCTGGTACAACTTGCCATGAGCCTCCCCAGCAATTGGAAACGCCAAATATTGTATCCATCACCCTATCATTATGCCGAAGCGAGCCTTGGTTACGTACGCTGTCGATGTCGACGCCTGTGCCAATTGGTAAGCCTCAGCCGATGATTTCCGATGTCCTAATATGATGGAAGCTAACATTTTGTCAAGGATCAACACACGTGATGGATCATCCATTGGTGCTACCGATGTCTCAAGAGGCATCTTCGGAGCCAATGTTGGCACAGACCGCATGCTGAAGCTGTTTGAGGATCACGGCATCAAGGCCTCGTGGTATATGCCAAGCCACACCATTCTGTCTTTCCCGGAGCAGATGGCCAAGGTTCGGGATGCTGGACATGAGATGTATGTACACTGGGACTCAACAATTCAGTGATTGAGATGCTGCGCATATAAATTTGAAGACTAATGCACCGCTTCTAGAGGCTTACATGGCTACACGCATGAGTTTGTCCGCTTCCTCACAGAAGAACAGGAGCGAAAGGTAATGGCCAAGTCCATTGAAGTATACCAACAGTTCACCGGCAAGTACCCTAAAGGTTGGGTTGCGCCAGCGTGGGAAGTTGGCCCAAAAACCATGTCAATCCTGGAAGACTTTGGAATAGAGTACGACCACTCCATGTTGCATCACGACTGCCAGCCATATTACGTGGCAGACGTACCAGAGGACTCGAATGTACATACCGACTACTCCCAAGACCCAGAGACTTGGATGAAGCCGATGAAAGAGCACAAGCCCACAAAGGTAGTTGAGATCCCAGGATCGTGGAATGTAGATGATTGGCGTAAGTGTTTTATTGCATATCTCTACTGGCTAAATAAATTGATACTGACAATGCACCCAGCTCCTATGAACTACACTCGCCGCCCTGGGACCCATGGGTTTGTCAATCCACGAGACATAGAAGTACAGTGGAGAGACCAATTTGACTTCTTTTATCGGGAGTATGAGACATTTGTGTTTTGCATTAGTTGTCACCCTCAAGTGAGTGGGAAGTCGAATGTTATGCTGATGCACGAGCGTTTGATTGAGTACTTGAAGTCAAAGGAAGGCGTTGAGTTTGTAACAATGGCCCAAGTCTGTGATGAGTTCAAGTCTGGCAAGTTGGAAGGCGTAACCATCAAGGCCGGAGTAGCTAGATAGTCAGCATATGTCAATGCAGCAAATATTGATATTTAATCAACCCAATGGCTCATGAGTGAGGCGACTTCAGAGCGCAGGCGACCTTGAGCGGGCATGAGAGACGGTGTAAGAAACTCCGTCATCAACTTCAATCGAGGTGTACTCTAGTACGGAGAACTATCTGCTGTTGGATAAGGTGCAGTCTTAGAAAAAGTTCTTCTACACAATTTATGGCGTTTTGAAAATGCGTCTAGTTGGAACGGGGTACTGGCCTGGTCTAATTCTCCATGTCACTCTTTCAACAGCCAGTACTAAAGAAGTTGGTCAATGTGAGGATAATATTGCTTCTGTCAATTGCTGCACCTAATCGCAACAAGTTAAAATCCGATTTCAATCTGCTCTTCAATCTCTGTCGGTCTACCCATGGAGATGACCCCTCTCTTTTCTGTGATGTTATACACTACATTGAACAGCGTGTTTGAGTCATTGTTCCCATGCTGTCGCCGATTGATTGCAGCAGGAGAGCCCTGTTCGTCCTTGAACAACTCAAGCAGCGTCTCATGGCTCGCATTTTCACCTACAGCCTGAGTCGCCAGCTCTTGCATTCGGGCGGTTCGCTTAGGCGAGTCCTCCAGCCATAGCGGCTCAACGACGCCTTCATGTTTCAAGATGAGGTTATTGGCATGAATGACACGGCCTAGATCATCGGCTGGAAGCTCCTGGAATCCGAGGCTGGTGCATTCAAGGCCAGTCGGGCCAGTGTCGTCGCCTAGCAGGATGTGGCTACTTCCGGCTAACCCCACCGCTTCAATCTTATCCAGCGCCTCTCTTTTGGTCCGAGACTCGAGAATGGTACGAAGGGCAAAGTGAATAGGCATACGCTGTGGATTGACTCCGATGGCGCGGATGCCATTGAGAAGGCAGCCGACTCCGTTCTCATTGAATCCAATCTTGCCAATAATACCCGCTTCTGTGATCATCTGAAACGATGGGAGGTTCATTCCGGGTACCCCCTTGGGATTTACGCGCAAGATGATCAGGTTAGGTTTCTGCCTGCTTTTCCAGTCCCAGTTCTGTGCTAGAAATGTTGAACCACTGGAAGTTTTCCAGCCCAGGGTAGTGCAGCCGTCAACGGCATCGATGGCCATGGGACGTCTCGAGTTCTCGTCAAAGAGACCAAAGGCAATCTCACTTCGGATATTGAGGGCTAGCACATCCAGAAGATCAACCTGAGCTCCCTCGGCAATACCCTCTATTTCCTCATAATATCGGGGAAATTTTGCCTTGAGGAAAGGCTGGAACTCTGCGGTCCGCTCACGCACTGTGGTCCATTCCAGGTCATTAAAGGCCTGAAATAAAACACGATAAAAATTTATAGACCCGAGCACCTGGGTTGCAGCCTGCTGGCCAACTGCTAGGCCAATCTGTAATTGGATGATTAGTCTCAGGCTTCCATATGCTCGGATTGTTGATGGTTAGATGCCGCTTACCTCTCGGTGATTGCCTGTTACTGTAATGTCGAGCATTTTTTTTATCAGAATCTTTTAACGAAAGCCTGTTGCTAAACGGTTCCTAGGGTCAAAAGTCTGGGAACGCTGTTATTTACAACGAATATCGAGGCCGGGGTGGAGCGTTCCGCTCCATACAGCCCACCACATACAGCACCGCTCGCCGATTCCATTTGCATCAATGCAGCTAGCCAGTTCAAAGGAGAGCACGCCCATGTCCGACATCAGAGCTTAGTGTCGGAGCTGAGCACGCGTTGTCGCAAGGAGGCGTTGGAATGCGGGGCAGCGAGGCGTCCTGTCGCTGACTCGTGTGCCGTGGAGATGCGCGTTATCCCGACAGAGGTTACGCCTTCTCAATTGATAGTGAAAGCTGGGGAAGCGCACTGTATCTAGATACGACAAGTATTTGTGGATGACTGGTGGAGGCTGCTAGATGAAACTGCATAAGTTGACACCTCCTACCCCAGGTTTTGAGAAAACTCTAAAGACATGGTTATGGGATCATAGCTCTTCGCAATGTCTATATTCTCCAAAATTCGACATGTCATCTGGGGAAAGCCCGCACCAACAAAGGCAGAGCGACGGCTTGTGCTGAAGCTCGACTCTGTCATTCTGCCCTTTTGCTGTCTCATGTACTGGGTAAACTACCTTGACCGTTCCAATCTGAACAATGCATATGTTAGTGGCATGAAGAAGGACCTCAACTTTCATGGGAAGCAATTGAATATCATCAACACGAGTATGTCGCTTCTCCAGCTCTTGCAACTCATGGTGTCTTCGAAAGCGTGCTAACATGGAAGTCCAATAGTCTTTTACGGCGGTTACGTATTGGGGCAGATTCCGAACAACCTTGCGCTTCAGAAACTTCAGCCTCGTATCTACTTTCCATGCTGCATGATTGCCTGGGGACTCCTGACCTTGGGGACTGGTTTCTGTAATCACCCCTGGCAGATTATGGTCATTCGCTTTTTCCAGGCCGTCTTTGAGGCATCCACGTTTGTAGGCTGCCATTACATTCTTGGCAGCTGGTATCAGGAACACGAGCTTGGCAAGCGGACTGCCATCTTTACCAGCAGTGGCTTGGCCGGCACAATGTTCTCGGGATTCCTACAAGGCGCTGTGCATTCGGGCCTTGGTAAGTTTTCGTTCTTCTGAACTCTTGCTCCAGATTCAGGACGCAAGCTGACTATTCCAAGATGGTGCCAGAGGTCTCCCTGGTTGGCGCTGGTTGTTCATCATCGACTTTGTCATCACTGTGCCAATAGCCATCCTCGGATTCTTAGCATTTCCAGATACCCCAACGTCGACAACAGCGTGGTGGCTCACAGATGTCGAGAAGAGACTCGCTGTCGAGCGCCTTCCCGAAGTTGAGAAGCGCCGCGGCGTGCTTGGATGGAGCATCATTTCTCGCGTCTTTAAAACGTGGCACTGCGTCAGCTTCGTCTTGATTTGGATCTTTGCCAGCAATACCGAGATGTTCTCCACCAACGCCATCATGAACCTCTGGCTTTCTTCAACAGGCAAATACTCCATCTCACAAGTCAACTACATCCCGACCGGAGTCGCAGGTGTTGGGATCGTCGCCACTCTTTTGCTGGGCTGGTATTCCGACTTTACAAAGCGCTATTGGCACGTGGGAGTTTTCCTGTCAGGCACCGCACTCATCTCGGGGGCAATTATGCTAAACCCTCCGTCCAAGGAGGCCAAGTTCTTTGCGCTGTTCCTGAATGGCTGCCAATATGCTAGCCAGACGGTTTTGTTTGCTTGGGCAAACGTCGTCACTCGAGATGACGATGCTAAGCGTGCAGTTATTCTCGGTGCCATGAATACATTTGCCATTGCAGTCTACATGTTTTGGTCGCTCATCTTCTACAATGCTACCCAGGTTCCAGACTGGCGAGAGGGGAGCATCGCAATGATGTGCATGGGCGCAGCACTCTTTGTCACCACAATTGGTGTATGGTACCTGGCGAGACGAGACCGTCGGGTGATTGATGCTACTGCTGGTTCCAGCATCGGCGGCTATGATGAGAAGGGTGATGAGAAGGGCATCGACGAGGCGGACATTGGAGTCGAACGTGTGAGAAGCTAGTCTTTCCTAATTGCGAGTTATTGCCAGCTTAGTAGTAATCGATTGCTTCACTGAAGCTTTTGCGCCTAAGCGATAGTGAGACAATGCTGTTCTACTGACGTTCCGCTCCTGTCCGTTTCAACCCGTTGCTGCCACGCAAGCAAATAAAGGTTCTTACTTTCTATAGAATTTTTAATATTGTAAATTTGAGTGCGCAACTCATAGAACGTCTTCTCTTTTCCAATTGCCTGGTCTCTCTCGCTTTGTTCTTGGGCAAGCTAGGGCAACAGCAAACCAACTCGAATGGTGGTACAACTTGCGGCAGCCAGAATAATATTTGAAACTCGATGATATTTTAGCAATAGTGACCACTAGAGAAATGTGGCAAATAATCAGTTGCGCTTCTTTCATTCATGCGGCGTCTTGTAATGTGCCGCTGTGTAAGTGGCGTCTCCCAGTGACAAAATATTGCGGGTAACCGACTGACTTGCGCAAAAGGGGGCTACGGTGCGGGGAACTCACTGTAAGTTAAGTTCCGTCTTGCCACACCTCGGCCGTCGTCGATCGCAATTCTAGCTTACTGCCCATACGTCGCTCACCGTTTTCATTTATGATGTGTAGGCACTAGACAAGAGAATGGTGAGAAACACGCGGTCATCTTATGCCTGCGCTCGGTGCTACAAACGGAAGAAAAAGGTACGCTGGCTTGGGTCTAACATACTTCGTACGGCCATTGCTAAGCTCCAGATGACAGTGCGATCGCCGCTTTCCGTCGTGCTCCCAATGCACCACAGCAGGCACTCCCTGCGCCGGCTTGGATCGAGGATCCGAGGCGGAGCTGCCTCGAAGGTAATATCTGGCACTGATTTGTTCGTATAAGCTTCACAGTGGTGCTGGTAGCTAACTACTTCACCTGCTCAAAGCCTGGCCTCGTTCCTCCAGTCACTGGTTACCCAGCTGGAGACGGATCTGGAGAGCACAATCCAGGATCGCGAAAACCTGACTGTCGATGGCTTAGAGAATCCCTCGGCTGTAGCGCCATTCCTGTCTACAGCGACACGTGAGGATGACGCTGCCGCCTATGACTTTTCAGTCACTGTTGCTAGGGAGAGTGCTCTAGGAGGAATCTCAAACGGCGCTTTTCGATATTCGTTGCCGTACTATCGCACTTTCTTCCTCGGTGCGGAGCTCCCTTTCCCACTTGCGTTTCAGAAACTGCGCACGATCAATGATCCAAGCCGTCATGGCGGTACACCGTGCACTCAATTACACAAGGATGTTGTCGATAAGCTTATGACTGTTTACATCGATCGCATTGTACCCCAGTATCCCCTGTTCACGAAGGAAGAGGTATGCACAATGTTCCAGCGCTTCAATGAGACTGGTGACGGCGTTGAAGCAACGACAGCGGATGAGCAGTTCTCAATTTCCATGATTTTGGCAATAGCAACGCTTTCATCCCGATCGAGGGACTACCGAAGACTCGTATCCATGGCAGAAGCATTGCGTGGAGATGCCTTCAGCCGCCTCGACTTTGGGCTCGTAACTAATAGCCCTACCGTGGCTAATATTCGACGCCTATTATTACTTGCCATATACGGTTCTATGCTTCCATCTTCTACTAATCTGTGGCAAGTTGTTGGCGACGCTACGAGAATTGCTATTGGGATTGGACTGCATCAAGAAGCTCCTGTGAGTAGCTTAATGAGCGACGAGGTATCACATTTTCGCCAACGGCTCTACTGGACAGTGAGTTTATAACACAAAGAGATGGCATGAGACAAGTTTTAATCTCGTTTGCAGCTGTATTCCATCGAGCGGTCAATTGCCATTACCTCTCATCGGCCATACGCCATCGCCGTAGATCAAGGCCATGTACCTTTTCCAGCTTATCACGACAACAGTCAACTTTCGGATCAGGATGCAAATCAAAGTCAGAGCCAAGAGAGTAACCACGTTCAACTTCCGTACATTCGACTGATTGATCGACTACAATTCCTCCGACTTCAGTCAGAAATCTGTTCCGTCAACATCGGGATGCGACCCATCTCAAACCCGAGATTTACATATGCTGACTGGGTAGCGGATATTGAGCGACGCCTCTCTGATATAAAATCAGAAGTTACGACTTCCAAGTGGTGTACCTTTATGGAGCTTCACACAGTATTGCTTCTTCACATGCCGTGTACGCGCAACCCCAGCCCGGAAGAGAGCTCTGTCCTGCGATACTTTGACGCGGCAGTCCAAATTACGAACGGATATTGGGGATTGATGGAGTCAAATAAACTAGACAATCCTTGGCATGCCACCCACCACTGCTACGAGGCAGGCAATTTGATACTATACGGACTCTGGTACTACCGTTCAGTCATTCGCAGATACTACAGTACTGCAAAGGTTTTTCAAGTTGTCCATCAGATTTCGGGATGCTTTGTAAGTCATATTACTTCCATACTCACACCAACATCAGCTAACAGCTATTGGTAGATTTTACTCGCAAAACAATGGCCCGCAGCCCAACAGTGCGGTGCCTTGTTTGACCACGTGCGAAAGGGCGCCTTGAGCTTCTTCAGTGATGAAGTCTCGTCGGATGCAGAGCCATCTCTTGAAGCCAAGCAGCTGAAAGATCTAGTTTTTCGAGAAAATGCCGACGTACTTTACGCGTGCGAACAGTCATCTACACTGAGAGGCCAGGCCACCTTTGAAACCATGTTCTCCGATGCTGACATGGAGAGCCTAAACATGGACAACGGCGCGGAGTTTCTTGACTTTTTCAACTTTTCTGAATCACCCGAATTCATGATGTTCAGCCAGGCCAGTGCCATCGACACCTTTGAGCAGGCAACCGTTTTAGAGTCCCCCTCAGTTGCCCAGAGCTCTTGCTCAACGCCACTGAGGCTACGAGCGACAATGACGATTGACGAGGCGCAATTAGAGACAGCTTTACAAAATCTTCCAGTTTGCTCACATTGTAAAACGAGAAGAATAAAATGCGACATGAAGCTGCCGACTTGCCAAAACTGTTTAAAGACTCGCAAGAGTTGCTCCTATTGGGATAGTGCCTTGGGCGAAGAGATTTCTCGCAGGTATGTAGCTTCCGTGCCCAACCATTGTATACTCTGACTGATAATGACCTTTTTTAGGCATCTCTATAGCTTGCAGCGAAAGGTAAAAGAGCTATTGACGGCCATAGGTGGACATGGTTCATCTAGCGAAGTCCCTGGTGCCGAATTGGCACAAGCGGGAGTAATGATGACAGAAAAGCCGAATAATGCGATTGTCACATCGAATATACTATGTGCAGCGTCAACCAATGATGCCGAAACACCAAATTTGACATTTTTCGGTGCCACTAGTGTTTTTGCTCGTCTCTCGAGTACCATCGGGAAGTCAATTCCAATCCCGAGTGGCATTCAATCCAATGCGCCGCCGCCACCAGTACTATTCAACAATTTATGCGGCTCTCTAACGCTGAACGTGACGGCACAACTTTCTCAGGCTGAAGCAGAAGACCTAGTGTGGTACTACCACAGATGCATTGAAATCACTCATCCTATACTTGGTCAAGATCTGATACGTCAAACTCTGGATCATGTCTACGGCAGCGACACCAACGGGGACGAGGATTGCAAGAAGTCAGCGACAACACGCTACAACTTGATGCTTGCCATATCCCTAGCATTACTAGGTGAAAATGATCAGCGGCTGCAGGTCTTTTCCAATGTCTTTTTCCGTCACGCGCTGAGTGATGGAATTGCCCAGGACATGTTTATCCACCCAAGTCATCAATCTCTACAGTTGGTGATGTTGCTATGCGTATATGCATGGCTTTGCCCGGACGTCATGGATGTCTGGAGGATTCTAGGGCATGCGTCCCGAATGTGCCTGGATATTACTGAAATCCACGGCTCCGACAAAACAGGCTCTACCGTTTCTGGGGTGCTTTTCCGTACGCTGTATGTCATCGAAACTCAGGTATCGATTGCGCTCGGAAGGCCACACCAACTACCCGATGGCAGAGATGCACCACCATATCTCCCTGACCTTAATTCAGTAGAATCTAGCCAAGTTCCAATGATGGTGTACAATATTGCACGTCTGCAACACCGCTTCCATGGGAGTTTACTTCGGCGCGACTGGATGTCCCCAATGCCGGAAGGGGCTGATAATAGTACATCCTGGATGGCATCCTGCATTCATGACCTACGAGCCTGGCTCGATACCTGGAATGGACAAATTGATCTTCTCACAGTGACGTCGCCTCCAGCGCCACAGTCAGCAGCCAGCCTACAGATTCCCCTCAAATTGTATGGGATATTTCACCATTGCGAGGCTCTATTACTAGCAAAGATATCAACCGATCACTCTGGTCAGCTTCTCATTTCCGGCGAAGAGGAACTAGAGATTTGCAAAAAGCTACTGCAAGCCGCCGACAGTCTACGTCAAATCCAAGGTGAACCAATAGGACTCTGTACTCCAGCTTACAGCTTTCCACTTACGTGGAGCCGTGTGCATTCAATATTCACAGCTACAACAGTCATTCTACAGCACATTTACAAAAATCCAATTCTGGACAGCGAATTACATGGTTTATTCCGAGTGGGGTTTGAGATGCTACTGTCATTGGAAAGCGCCCGCAATCAGGGTGCGGCTGGGCTGGTGGCGTGTCTAAAGCGAATGGCCAGTGCGAGTCCCGTCACTCTCATACATTATTAACGGTCATCTCGTCGGTCTCCATTTATTCAATTGCTTTAACGGGATTTCTCGGGGAAACGGCCTTTCTGTCCCCGACTCGCAAAGGGAGCCGCAAAAAGATGACGCGCAAAAACGGCAAAAGAATAAGCTATGCGTGATCTGGGAATCGAACCCAGGGCTCCCCGACGTTGCTGATGGCAACGGAGAATTTTACCACTAAACCAATCACGCTTCGATGTTGTCCGGCGTTGTTATTTGGTTATAGTAAGCAAATTGCAGAATTATCCACTGTGGATGTACTCATTATAAACACTTGGCTCCGGCTTTTAGTGCCAGATAGAGTGGCTGAATATACTCAGAGAGACGCGGTAGTTAGAACAAATTGTACAATATAGACAGGTTCTAATTAGCGGTAGTCATTAAACCCAATCAGATAGCCATGCTGCATGAGGTGCATCTGTCGATGCGGGATCAGTGACTTCCAGTATTTGGAGTAGTTACAACGGAATGGAGAAAGATCCATCCGCCTGTAAATAAAATTTGATCCCATAGCGTGGGCAACTCTTTGACCATTCAAAAAACCCAGACTGAAAAGTTTCAAATGGGCCAATAAATTTGTTCACCTCGGCTACTTTATCCGGACAAAGGAGTTTGCACTTGCACCGTAGTGCTTCTGCCGCAGCGTCAAAAGACCGAGTCGACATTCGAAGTTCTTCCATGACATAGTCGACAGCTTCAGTAAGAGACTTCCCTTTTGTGTGTATTACAATAGGCATCATGCTCATTGGAGTTAGATCGTGCTAATAATGATTAGTCGTGTAAGTAGAGACAGCTGTGGCAACTTACAATCTCTTTTCGTAGTGATAATAAATCATTCATTCTGCGACAACCGATATAATTAGAGTGGCAGGAGTGCTATTGCATATGTCAATATACTTACAAGAGTACATTCTTGCTTGTTTCTCGCCTCATAGTGAGAACTTCTTCCGACCAGACAATCTCATTAGGAAGCCTCGTATCTGCAACGTATCTGACAACTTGTTAGGTATCCAACCAGCCAGGTGGGCGATTCTCTGTTTACTCACTGCACAACCGTACTCAAGCAATCCATGCCTCCTGTGCCATGCCGAAACGTCCAGTACTGGTCTGGAGTGGGTAGGATTCCAGAGAGTCTCAGCCGTTGCTCCTCTCCGTTGCATGTGATGAAGCATCGTACATCTTCAATCAACTGCGGAATGTTGACCTGGGCACCAGCATTTAACAATGTCGGTGCAAACTTTTCAAATATCCCACATGCACCCGTTGGGGCTACAATCTTTTGTGCAGCCTGGGGGTTGAGCTCATTCTCGACATACTGAAGCGACAGTTTTCGGTAGACATTGCCCAAGGTCAATGTCGATGCGTAGGTGGAATAAGACGGGTCAATTTTACGATCAATCTCATCATCCCAGAGAAACAGCCAGAGTAAAAGCTGCCCTATTACTTGTAGGCGATCCCATGCAGCATCAGGGTAGCACCTGTGCAGTTGATTAACGCGGGCTTGGGCTCTCCGATCCTCGAGAGGGCGAGCGGTTTTACTTACAACGATGCCATCTTTGCAAAGTCAGTACGCTTGATTTTTTCGATTTGCTTCTGTTCATGCAAGCAACTTTCAAGAAGCACGTCAATCATGTCCTTCAGTCGCTCATAGAAGGGACTTATGGCATGGCGATAGTTTGCGTACAGCGGTCTCAGATCTGGCACGTGCAATGTTTTGCCACGCAGACTCCGGAGCGTCAGATCACACTCGTCGATTGCCCTTTGATCCATGTTTGCTCGATTTTAGATTCAAATCGATTCGAAAGAGTGGATGGAGGAAGGGGTGCAGAACATTGTTCCGTCACTTGAGCTTGCTGCTTCTGAGGGCTGAGGACGAGTAATACTGTCATATGTGATGAATCAATAATCTGCAGCGCGCCACAACCTACTGTTGCCTGTCACAACACATCCAAGTGGCACAGGAGGGTCCTACTTGTGCAGGAGAAGCGCCACGAAGTCTGTGTAACGCTGAAAAAGTGGCATTCTTCCAATTTTAACTGGTTCTCGTCGTGTAGGGGAATTCCTGCGTCGTCGTGTGACCTCGAATTGCGACATACTTGACCTCCTTTATCCTCTGGAGCAATCCAGCTCCTAGCCACCGTGGTAGCAGCTTCCCCATCAATGATCTCGCCTGCGTAGCAGATCCACAAGAAGGCAGGCAACGTCGAGTGTAAGCTGCATATTCTTGTTGCACAGTTTTGCGTACGGATGGAACACCACCACGTTCAATAGCCCGCAGGAGCAAATTTCCTTACTCATGGTTCTGTACAAGTATTTGTTTTGCGATTTCCAATATCGAAGGAAATTCGTTCTACTACCGTTTCGGAAACCTGGGAAATTCGGTGCAGCTCGGCTTCTCGAAGGATGCGGGTGGCTTCTTCTGCGGCGTCTTATCCGCGGGGTATGCGACGGTTGCGTTTGCAGATGTCAGCCTGCGTCTGTCGCTTGCAGCGTTATTCTTCTCTGAGAGGTATTAGATACTGACCTCCGATTGGCTAATGCTTGCGATGGAACAGTGGTCGAGACAAGTTTGTTAGACAGCTACAGAATGGATGACACTTATACAAGATACCTTAAATTACCTATTCTAGGACAGTCTGTAATATAACAAAATTAAATAATATTAATTGCATCGAAAGAACTAATAGGTTAGACCTTGCCGCTTATGCCGCTTATCCATGCCACTTCATTTATTCATGCTTGTTTGGTGGATATATAGCTTCAAGGTGAATTTTTTACTGTTTTGAACTCATGCTGGTGTAGCGATAAGTAGTTTGGGTTCTGGTTCGGGTGTAGAATGACCAAGTTAACCGGGACGCTATTTTCCTGGCTTTCACGTGCATATGCTTTGGTAAATGCCGTCCACCAACTGTTTGGCGAATTCCTGTATTCTTAATGGCCTGAGCCGAAACAGTCTCACGGGCGGCGCTGTCCATACCGACCCTACGCCGCCGGACCAGGCCCGCATGACCATTGGTTTTGCATTCATTGAACTTTTACTGCCGACCGAAATATGAACTGATCAGCGCGTTTAGCAATCTGTTGATATGAAAGTCGGATTCTGGTGATGGAGTCGGCGGAGAATCTTGCCATTGCGCCGGAAGACGGCCAAGGCTATTTTGGTCAGGCCATAATATGCATGACAATCGAATATAATACTTTAGATCCTTATTTATTATATTACTAGTGTATATTTTTAAATGCTGACATAGCCTTCCATACTCTCCATTTCTCCTGTCTTTGTGGTTCACTTTTGTCGTGGCTAAGTGTCTATGTAGAAAGGAACCAATGCCACGGCGACTCCAAACAATAACCGGCCGGCTGATACGAGTAGGAGAGAGAAAAGTAGTGACCGATTTGTTTTCTTATTTAATTTCCGCAATTTGGATTTACTGGAATGATTTACTGCAAGAATCGCTTAATTGGCCACATCTGCCACTTGGACAGCGGCTACCTGAATCGGCGGTCGAAACCGACGACACTTTCAACCTGTCCTCTCATTCAAATAAATTGCAACCATAGCCTTTTATCGGTTTCTACAATGCACAAACATCTCTTCAGGTCCCCACACCTCCTTTCGATCCTATTCCCCCCAACCCATCCAATCAGTGATGGGGCTGACGCAAGCGCACCCACAGGGCTGAAGTCGTCGTGAGGGGACACGCAACTCACTACGCACGCATACGGGATGCGAGGCTGGCCAAGGCTGAACTACTAGGCTCCAGCAGGCCCGGTCCGCTGCAATTAACATGTCACTGTGACCCCTCTTTATGGAAACCTTTTTCGACTTGTTCACATTTCATCATCATAACTCTCAGTGCACGCCTTGAGTAGTTTTGTCTCAACGGTTTTAAACTTGGGAAAATTGACCACAGCATGTCCGAGCCCGAACCTCCTCACCACGGCGGGGATGCGCCCCCGCCATACTCAGAGACGGATATCTACTCCAACTCGGGCGCCGCTCCTCCGTCGTCCACGTCCACATCAACCGCCGCCGGTGCCTCCTCTGTGCGCCAAGCGGGCAGCAACAACAACAACAACAATAATAATAATAACG
The DNA here is from genome assembly GCA_900169235.1 of Zarea fungicola. NCBI lineage: Eukaryota > Fungi > Ascomycota > Sordariomycetes > Hypocreales > Cordycipitaceae > Zarea > Zarea fungicola. The sequence continues at coordinate 23,634 of FWCC01000164.1, read as the reverse complement.
ACGATGCGGTCTCACGCATGTCCTCCTCCAACGAGGAGCTCATCTACACGCCTCCCGACACACCCCGCACCGGCGGCGGCGGCCACAGCATCCGTAGTGGCGGCGGCGGTAGTGTAAGTGGTAGTAACAGCGGCATCATCACCGGCGTGGCCCAGCCCGGCGCGGACCTCTTCTTCGACGCGCGCCCGCCTCCCTCGGCCGACGTGATCCCGTCCTCCACCGTGGTCCATGCGCTGGCGCTCGACGCGGCGTCGCTGCCCGACGACTTCCCGTTTCCGAGCGACTGGGAGAAGCGCGACGTGAATGCGCAGGACTGGGTGACGTTTCTCAATTTTCTGCTGCCCGACCACACCACGCGCGAAAACGACATTGTGCTCGAGCGCAAGCTCCGCGCCGAGGTGGAGAGCGAAGCGGCAGCGGCCGCCGCCGCCGCCACGGGGGACATCGACGACGGCGTGAGCATTACTACTACTACTACTACTACCACCACGACCAGTCGCTCGCAGGCAGAGATTGAGCTCCAGCGGCACAGGATGCGCACCAGAGGTCCCGAAGCGCTACGGGACGAGGCGCAGCAGCGCGCGAATGCCATGGCGACGGTGCAGCAGTGGAACGCGGAGTTTTTTGCGCCGCGGGGCATCACCGTTAGCCTCGTGCCGGGACGCGGCAGTGGCGAGGCAGCAGATGCTGCTGGTGGCCCTGGAGCGACGACAACGACAAGAGACGCTGGCAATGGCGGTGCATCAGGCGACGGCAGCAGCAGCTGGTGGCCATCTGGCTTCAGGATGGACTCCAAGGGCATCGTGTACGGCAAGAAATTCGTCATGGATGACCGCGGGATCAGGATAGGGTCTCTCATCATGGACGACCAGGGCATCCGCATCGCCAGCCATGAAAACGACGGGCCCGGCAGCCCGTCAGGTGGTGGCGGCGGCGGCGACGGCCCCTCGGCAACATCACCGGCAGCAGCAGGGCCGTCGACGCGTGGTATTCCCGTGGGCAAGGAAGGCCGCGGCCGCAACGCCACCGTCAACGTTACCATCAAGGGCAAGGGCAAGGAGACGCAGCGGGACCGATCCGCCTCGTCCATGTCCTCTGCATCCTCCGCGTCGAGCGCGTCCTCGCTCGACTCGCTGCCAGACTACGACGACGTGCGCGACCAGCAGCTGCCCACGTACCAGCACATTCTGCGCGAGTGGACCTCGAAACCAAACCATTTGCGGACCAACACGGACGTGCTGTGGCTCAAGAACGAGCTGCGCGCGGCCAAAGCCAACACGGTCGTGAAACCGGGCGTGGACAGGAAGGCGCTCAAGCAAGACGTCAAGGCGCTGCTCAAGGAGTGGAAGCAGATCCAGCGGGAGCAGCGGCGGTCGGTGCGCGAGGTGCGGAGCGTGCGCAAGACGCAGCGCAGGCAGGAGAAGCGCGAGCGCAAGCAGTGGAAGCGGGAGATGAAGCGGTCGGAGCGGGACGTGAAGCGGTCGGCCAAGGAGGCGCGGCGTCACGGAGGGCCGCCGCAGCCGCCCATGATGCCCATGTTTCCTGGGGGGCCGATGCCACCGGGGCCACCGGGGGTGTCCATGCCGTCCATGCCTTCCATGCCTGCTATGCCGTCTATGCCGTCTATGCCACCGCAGATGCCGCAGATGCCCTACGCGCCTCCCGTTCCACCTCAACATGCTAGACACCACGGCTGCGGCCACAGCAACCACCACTCCAACCACCATCAGCACAACCACGGCGGCTTCAACAGCCATGGTCGAGGCGCCCGCGGCGGTGGTGGTCCCCGAGGTGGTGGTTTCTCTGGCGGATGGCCATTTGGCGGCGGAGGAAGCCCCTTTCCTCCGTCCTTCCCCGGTCCTCCCAATGGCGGCAACGGCCAGGATCGCCAGGCACCGCCGCCAGGATCGTGGCCCGAGGACAGAGCGTTCACTGAGGACATTAAGCGCCGACAGGTCGACGCGGACAGGCCGCCGGAGCACAGCCCCGCGACGGCGGCCCGGTACCGGGCGGTGCAGCAGATGGAGGACGCCATCGCCAAGCAGCAGGACAAGGCGGCGCAGCTGCCCGAGGGTGCACCGCGGGACGCAATGATGCAGGCGGTGGAGAGCATGACGGAGGCGCTGCACGAGATGCGGACCGAGGCGGACGCCGAGTACGCGCGGGACGTGGCGGGAGCGCACATTGCGCAGGAGAGGGAGGGGGTGGCGACGAGGACGTACTGGACGAATAAGAAGGATCGTAAGTAGGACAAGCCCGCAACCCGCATTTATACGTGTTTTATACATGTTGGAGAAGAGGTTGAAAAGGAAAATGTTTCATGAGACTAATGATTTCTTGGGAAAAGACCTTTCTTTCAGATCTGGTGCGACCATTACCAACGTGACGTGTCTGCCGGATGAATGGTGGCATGGGACGTACAAGGGAAAATCTGGTTATTTTCCTGCAGAGTATGTCAAGCTGTCCAAGACGGACTAATTGGACTAATTTGGAATGGGTTCTATGGGGTTTATTTATGCATTTTTCTTATATTTGTATTAGCATTCTTGAGCATTGAAAAGCACTTGCAATATATCCACTCACCTCGAACAATTGCACTCTTCATGTCAATTTCATGTCAATTTCATCTCAATCTAGTTGTATGAATTTGTTTCATTTTGTCTAATCCTGAATCGCAGAACAAATGCCGTCTACTTTCCGCCTTTTTAATATCAGTAAATACAAAAATTCGGCCGCTTGTCCACTTCACTTGCTCTCCTTGGACCTGCCCACTGCCAGTTTCGTCTTTTTCCCAGCCTCCGGATCACGTCCAACCTCACCCACTGCGTCGCCCTCGTCCAGGTGCTCTCCGTCGCCGTTTGTCTTGCTGCTGCCGTTTGTCTGTGCTGCCGCTTCTTCTTGTGCCTCTTCCTCGTCAATCTGCTTGCGGATGGATTCGAGGTTGAGACGCATGGAGAGCGCGTCCTCTCCGTCGGCGTAGTACTTGGCCTCTGGCTTTTCAAGCGCGAAGCCGAGCGTGGTTTCGTAGAGATGGCGGGCGGCGACGTTGGAGACGCGGACGTGGAGGGAGACGTATTTGGCCTGGTATGTTTCCACCATGGCGAGTTCTAAAAAACCATTGAGGATTAGTGAGTTGATTCCTTTTCTCTTTTTTATTGTCTCACATACGGCTCTGTCGCATCAGCTTCTCGGCAATGCCCAGCCGGCGATGTGTGCGCATCACGCTCAGACTGGTAATGTGGCCATGGGGGATGCCGTCGGCTGGGTCCTCCTCCATCTTGGCAATGACGTAGCCGACAATCTTGGGGTAGTCGTAGGGACCCTTGGCCGGCCGCGAGACGTCGACGGCGACGAAGCTGAGCTGCGGCCACGACAGGGCGTGGTACAGGTAGTACTTGAGGAAGTAGTTTTCGGGCAGGTTCTCGAGGTTGGCGTGCTGGATCAGCGGCAGGTCCGCGTGGCGGAGGAGACGGATATCCATGATGCAGGTTGGGTGTGTGTGTGTGTGGCTGCGTGTAGGTCGGCTTCGGGATGGACACGGTGGTCAGTGACGGATGGACGTCGGACGTCGAAGTCGTTGCGGCCGATACAAGGGCGGCGTGGCGAGTATGGCAAAGGCGCCTGTTTATTATTCTGTTGCACTCGTGGGCGCAATTGCTGACCACAATTAGGCAGAGGCGGTGAATACGGGCGGCGAGATGGCTGAGGATCAGGTCGAAAAGTGAAGCTTGTCTCGATGCTTCGACTGTCCCCCACCACCAGCGGCATTAAAAAGTGGAGCGGCGGCTCATAAATGGCATTGCAGCCAAAAGCCACCACATGAGACGCAGGGTTTTTAGAGTATTATATGTAAAGAATACTCTATCAGTTTTCTTTATTTCTTGTCTTTTTTGTCATTTCTTGTCATTTTGCACCAGACGTTGTTGGCATTACAATGCATGGCCACGTATCCCGCGCCGTTGGTGAGTACAGAAGTACAGTTTCAGCACATGGAATAAAGTAAATAAAATCTAAATAAATTTTCAATAAATTTTCAATTTTAAAGTCGAATGCATTTTCATTTTTTTAACATTCATCTACGTCCAATATGGCATATTCTCAGTCGTCGACATCTCAGTCTGCCCCGCCATCGTTGGTGGTGGGGTGACAAATATTTCCAAAACCTTCCCTTACATGGAGGTTGCTGTCTCTTCATACCACATTTTAACTTTGGTGCAAACCCTCACACAAGCCCGCACAAATGGCCACTGACCCCTTTGACGACGTCTTCAACCTCGAAGACCGCTTCTACCAGCAGGGCTACCAGCAGGGCGTCGATGACGGCGAGGCCGCCGGTCGCATCGAGGGCCGCCAGTTTGGCATGAGCACCGGCTTTGACAAGTTTCTCGAGAGCGGCCGCCTGGCCAGCCGCGCCGTCGTCTGGGCCAACCGACTACCGCCATCCCAGTCACAGAGTGCCAGCGAGTCCTTCCCCGCAGCCACGGCGGCACAAACGCGGGCCTCTAAGCAGACCTGCACGCTGCCGCCGCTGCCAGACAATCCCAGGCTGGCCAAGAATGTCAAAATGGTCTACGCGCTTGTCGAGCCGGATACGCTCTCGACAGATAATGCGGATGAGGCGGTGCAGGACTTTGATGACCGGTTCAAACGAGCACAGGGCAAAGCCAAGGTTGTCGAAAAGATGATTGGATAAACAGCAATAATGATTTGATTTGAAGAACTGGATTTATAGCATTTATGCGGCGTTTGGATTGGCGGGGATGGGCATTATCTGAATAATAAAAGAAATTCACTTCTCATGCAGGACATTTGATCAATTTGGTTTATTGATGTAACAGTACAAAGACAAAGACAAAAAAGACAAAAAGCTAGGCCCTCTATGCCTCCCCGATTATATACACTTTATTGGCTCCCCGTCTATTGGAATGATCTGCAAGGGTATCTGTAAAATATTAGTCCTCCCACTCAAAAAATTCGTAATTAGAGCCCGGGGAAAAAACTCACCCAGCGGGATACGACCGCTCAGTCAACTTGTACTTGTGCACGTTCCACTCGCCCGAAGACAGCGACTGTCCGCTGGGCAGCGGCGGCAGGCCACCCACAAGCAGGTCCTGTGCGATGTCTTTGGGTGTGCTCTTGGCCAGCGCCTTGGCCAGGCCCGTCGTCTGCCCTTCCTGCTGCGCGGCCACGAGCGCCTTCTCGCCCGCCTCGCCAATCAGCTCGACCTTGGGCTGCGCCGCGCTGCCCACCGTCAGCAGGCTCACCACGTCGGCCTGGCTGACCACGCTGAGCTGCGGGTAGTTGCGGCGCGTATCGCGCTTCCAGTACGGGTTGCCGGCAATGTCGGCGGCGGGAAGCGTCACGGGGTCCTCGAACGAGTTGGCCGGGTTGGAGCCGGGCGCGGGCACGCGAAAGTATGGGTTCAGCGGCACGCCGTTGGACCGGTTCGGGTCAATGGCCAAGGCTTTGCGGACCGACTCCCAGATACCGGTGGATTGAACGGTATGCTTCTATTTCGAGGTTGATCGCATCGTTAGCATTGCTATTCGGGAGCTTTGGATCTGCTCTGCCTGCTAGCCGGGGGGGGGGGCCTGCTTCGGTCGGAGACGAGGTGTATTTTTTGCTCGCAAACGGACTCGTCTGTGCATCAATTGGCATCGCGCCGTGTCGGGATTTTCTTACCTTGGCAATGGAAACAAGGCCGCCTGCGGCTTTGGCTACCGCATTGGCCGACATGGTGGCGTGGATAATTTGGTGGATTAAAGGTGAGAGAGTCGGATGTTGAAGCTTTGTTGCTGAGCGAATGCTCGAGTTGCTATTGTCGGTGATGGGATTGGCTGAGAGTTTAGCCGGATATCTGCCAGCAGCTTACCCTGTACAGTAATTTGTGCCATCCCTGTGTGGTAATCTTTCGGCTGCTGGCTGTTATTTCTGCATTAAAAATTTGTTTTCAGGTTTCAATTATCGCTCTAATTGAATATTCCATTTAATCTCTTGTGTATTTGAATTGTTGGTGTTGAGCATCGAGCCATCAGTGTCGCAGCGAACTGTACTGGTAGCCTTTACATCCGAGCGTATTCCGACGCCATCTAGATTGTCGATGACTATCCTTGGTAAGGATTTCGGCTTTTCACATACGCAATGAAATATTACAATCTCTTGAAGAGTTGCGTCGGGCACTTGCGTGGTTAACCCAACCCCTCGAAAGCTGTAAGAGCACCAACTAACTGCCACGTCACAATTTCTAGCTTTGCATGCCAGTTTTACAAGTTGTACTGAGGAGCTACAAATCGATCAAGCATAAAAATGGAAAAATCGTCAGTTCTCCTACGCTCCGACCATACCGCAGTCTGGAAAGCTCTCCGCGGATGAGCTTATTCTTTAAAATGACGGATATAGCAGGCACTGCTTGGCCTGGAAATTCGCTCGAGGTTTGAATAGTCGCATACTAAATCTCAAATTGCTTCCTTATTTCTCAGAGACCCCAAAGATGGTCCGATAGCTTGGCGCTTGATGCAAACTCTTGAAATACAAACTTGACAATCTTAAACTGCCGCCAATGCTTAATTAGATCCCGCTTATTTACGTCCTCCAAATGCTCACTGATCGACGACAGCATTCTATCTGCGTGGTAGTACGCCGAGCGTAGAGACGCTTCTGGAATGTCGTTCTCATAGTGTGTATACTCCTGGAGCCTTTCTCCAAGACGCTGGAGGAGCTCGCAGCAAAATTCAAATATGGAAAAGTAGTTGATACGCATAGTTGGGACTGCGCCTGTGAATTCCGGTAGCATGGCATCCCGTAAAGTATCTAGAGTTGCTGGGTAGGGACGACCATGGACTGCATTGAGAACAGTAAACCTGTCATGGTTGCTCGGGTATCGTACGTCCGAACCAGTGGAAACTCTGACCCAAAAATCATCTGTAGGCAGAGGCAAAACGTTTAGGAGCTCCATGCAAAGCGACATTGATGACCCGAATATTCTCCTGCCAACCTCTGTGCTCGGTTGTTTAAACCTTGAATTGCCACGATGGTTGTTATCGGTCTTCTTGTCCAGGCTAGCCCCCATCGTCCGTCTGAATTTGGAACAGAAATTGTCTCTTGGTAGATTTCCTTGAAACAGAGGCGACAAGAATACTTTGCAAAGATCGTCCAAAATGCCAATATTTTGTAGCGGTGGACTTAAACACGTCAAGGCATTGTAGAGATGAAGGGTGGCGCAGACATATCCGAGGTCTGTGCAGAGGCTTAGTCCGCCTTCCAACGCGTAATCTAACAGCTCAATCATATGGCAGCCAGCCGTCCATGGGGCTTGATAGTAAAGATCGAAACGATTCTCGCTAGTAAAGAAAGCCAGTCGTTCGGCTTTGGACTGCAAATGGAGCTGCAACTCCTTCTCCCGTATCCCGCTGGTGGCATCCAGTACTGAAATGGCTGTGAGCATCGACTTTTGCATAGCCTGAGCCAATTGCAGAGCCATTACACGACACTTGGGCTTTTTTTGCGTGCCATCCGCCCACATAAAGCTTTTGAAGCTGGAAAGCAGCATTTCCATACCAAATATGTAGTCCACGGGAATAGGGGCGTCAATATTGGCCAGGAGGTGTCTTAAGTGAGGCAGGAGTGGTTCAGAACAAATGTGCGTGTCCTCTGTTGACAGCTCAATTTTTTCCATAGCCCGCGAGGACACTAGAAGCTGACGCATACTTTCTTGCATCATATCCAGCGCGTTATCGTTTTTATTAAACTCATAATCTATCTCCTCCCTGGCCGCGCCATCTGCGGAAAAGTAGCTTAGCCTTGGCTTTTGTATGAATTGCGATGGATCTTGTGGGCAGCCAGCATACGGGGATATTTTTCTATACTGCTCTGATGTTCGGCAGTCACGAATTAGGAATGCAGAGTGGAAGAGGCCGTGGCCATCGGCAAAGTGGCCGCCAATTTGTGTCTCCAGATCCGGCGCCTCAGTAAATCTGAGGCGTGGTTCTCCATTCTCTAGGCGACCCCGCCACTTTCGGTTCAGAGAGTCTTGGTCGGTGGCAATATGCTTTATTCTTCTCACCCTTTCACCAATTGCATGCATGGCTGCGGTGGACAGCAGTGCGACAAGCGGGATTGGGAGTTGTTCTTGGGCAGCTTCAGTCCAGTACTTGTTGATGCGGCTGAGCGTGCTATCCATCTCCTGCGAGGTATTAGTTTTTGTGACAATCGGAAACTCCCCTGGCTGCTTACATAAATAAAGTGGCTTAGCTCGATTGCTTCTCCTATCGTATCATCTTCCAAGGTTGTATCTCTCAAGTCGGAGCCGGGGACGTCGTTCCCAAGGACAGACGGCACATCTGCATCGCTGAGTTTCTCTTCCGGAGGCGGACCGACCGTCGTGGTGGTGTAATTTTCTTTATTTTTGGAGCTTGTATCGGGCTCAGATAGGGCGTGGAAGCGATTTTCGGACAGGTTGCATGTGATGGTTTGCTGTGGTGATGCCGCTTCTACCTGGGCTTGCAAAGGGCGAAGAATCTGAAGGACGCTTTCAAGACTTGAAACGGTAAGCGACCATTTATTTAGCATGAACTAATAGGATAGTGATTACCGTTCCACGAAAGCCTCATGCCCATGATTACCGAGGTTAGTTGTTTCATGCATTCCTGCTGATTGACTCTTATATATTTGCGTGACCGCTTTGCGTTGCTCGATGCATCTCTGTAAGGTAGAAATAACCGAAATGGGGACTTCATTAACTTGAAGGGCCACTTTCTGAGCTGCCTCGACTACCCCATTCGTGGTCGTAATTAATTTGTGCTCTGAAGCCAGAGCCAGCGTTGTTTCCAGCCATTCAATGACATATTTTGTTGACGATTTATAGGCTTGGTAGGCATGGAATAGCGTCTCACTTGGGTGAACCATTTTGGCGGTAGAAAATAAAAAAGTGCATATCTGGAGAACTTCTTATCGACTTCATCTTTATCATTGTTGAGCCTAGTCACCTTTAAATAATTGCAGCGCGGGGATACTGTACGCATGCCCAACTTGTGAACGCCACGTTCCTGCCCAACCTGACTTTCAATGCTTTACATCACCTTATTGATTGCGCATTAATTAGAGAAACATGATTTTTGCCACATTTTTTTTTAAATTATCTCAGCTATCAAGAAAAATATTAGTGCGTTTTTAGGACATGAAAGGCTACCTTGTAAGAAAAGTATTAGAAGTTCTTAATTGACAAAGTTGAATTCTCTATAGGGTGTATCAAAGACTTCCATCTGCACTGTCATGGATCTGGAAGGCATGATTACAAAATACTGCCGAGATGTAAGTAGAATCCACAGATCCATCATTCATCTGGACGGTCCATCTGCCAAACGCCATGCATTCCCCCGCTGCCAATCTCCAAGTCATCCCATTCACCGAGACACCGAAACCCAAGCCTCGCCGGAATCGCCCGACTCTTTTCATTGTCCACATGATGCCATATCTGCATCGCCTCCGCGCCGAGCGCAAACGCAGTCTTGGTGAGAAGTGCGGTGGCCTTTGTCGCCAGTCCGCGTCCCGTCACCACCGTCTTGATCCAGTAACCCGTGGCCATGCCCATATCGCCCACCACGGGCCTCATCAGCCCGACCGAGCCGACAATCTCCCCGTCCACAATCAGGGCGAACGTGTAGTCCTCACCGTGCTCCCAGTCGCCAGTGGTGCTGTTGATAAAGGTCACCGCATCGGCCAGCGTGTAGCCGTGGGCAGCCCAGGGCATCCAGCGCTGCAGCTCGGGGAGCGAGGCTGCGGCGGCCGCATGGAGGGCGTCGGCGTCGGTGATGTGCCATCGGCGCAGCGTGATTTCGCCGTCGGTGAGCAGCTCGGCAGGGACTTTGTATTTGTCTGCTAATGCAACTTTTGGCTTCTTCGTGGTGTCGGCCATTATGCTGTGAGTTCTCAGCGCTGTGCGCGAGTACAGAGTTGAGCTGTTGCGATGCTTTGATGCGGCACAAGCGGACATGGGCGCATATAAATATTGGAGTTGAAGTTTTGGTTGTGACTAGGATGCAGTGCGACAACGGGAAGCTTGTCTTCTTGGTGACTCGCCAAGTGAGTCACTGCGAATGAAGATGGTGTTGTTTAGCTGAGAGCCAATGTCAGCCTTGTCCATGCGGCTTGACGATAGCCCGGTTCATAGCAATAGCCACTGATTAAAAGAGCACAAAAAGGAAATTTGAGAATGACGTAAACTTACTTTAAAATTTTACTACCTTTTTTTCTGCGCAAAATAATTGTCATAATAATAGGTGCATCAACTTTCCCGTTGGCAGCGACTGCTGTTCGTTATCCCTGGTCGCTCACTGTGAATTGCAGCAATGCAGTCTCTTTCGTGATCTGCAGTCAAATAGAACAAATAAATGAAGCAGCACAAAGTCTCTCAATGGAAAGCACTAAACCTGATTGTCTCGCGATATAATCCTCGTCGTCATGCAAGCCGCTTATGCAATTGAAGCATATGACGAATAAACCTCTTCGCCGCTTGGTGGCTCTTCAGAACACCAAGCCTGGCGCCCTACGCGTTTGTGCCGCAGGGCTGCCAATGCATCTCATGGCGGCTGAGGTTGTCGTTATGGGCTATGGACTATTGATCTCACGCGACTAGCTTAATAGGAAGGCGCCGGTGATAAAAGGAACAGCTCCTCTAATGGGCTTCGCTCCTCCCCGTCCAAGGTACGGAACAGCTGACAGTCTGTCTTGAGGAGAGGCTGACCAGAGGATCTTTGTAGCGCTGCCGACTTGATGACGGGCCTGGCCAGTTTCCTCGTCCCAGAAAATGTTGTTTTTCTTAAGGCGCCCCAATGATAGACAGTTGCAACCAATTGAGGGAGCATATACGACATCAGGAAGTGACAGGTCAAGGTTGCCCGGCAGTCGGAGGCGAACCAATCCACGGCCTTCAACTGGAATCGAAACGCCGCCCACTTTCACGACTTCGTCCTCCACACGGACAAAGCTATCGAACCATGAGAGGTCGCGGAAGACATGATCCTCCGCTGTAGACTGCAATTCGATTTGTTCTTCAATTGCTTCTGCTGTTGTGTGCATAGTCGTAAATTTCTTGTGGTCTTTCGAAGGTTGCGTCTCTGCAGCTGCTTCCTTGTCATTTTTGTCGTCTTCGACCATCGTCTTCTCTGCAAGTTTGGTCCGGAGGCGTCTTCTTTCCTTGGCAATCGCCTTCTTGATTTTTGGGTTCTCCTCAAGGAACTCCCTGACACGAGCCTTGGCTTCCTTGTCCTTGAATATCCCGCGGTTGGACTCTACGAGCTTCGGCGGGCCGCTCTCTGGGATGCATAGCCAACAGGATTTCCAGTGATCTGTTTGCTGCTCTGGTGGTACGTGAGTACGATGGCAGAAATCGCACTTACCATACCCCCGCGAATTTGTTTTCATTTCTTTTGGATACATCTTTCGCAGGTCCCGCAGCACCTCTCTCGGGCCAATGTTTTTCTCTCGATGCATATGATTCCGTGTGATAGCTGCAAAAATCTCGAATCTTGGACAAATGGCCTGTAGAATCTTGTCACTAATCAAGTTGCCATCGGGAGAGCAAGCTACACCAAAATGTTGGATCTTTAACAATGTTATTTCGACTTTCTCACACCAGTCGCCCACAGTAGTATTTTTGGCCGCATTTTTCTTCAAAAGTCCCTCCAAACTCTTAGAGAGATGGAGATCAATGGCGGCCTGTGTAGGCTTCACTTTTTCCTGAAGTTTCTTGTATTTGCTGCGGGCATCAACACAGCCTATAATGAGTTGCCGATACGGGGTTGAAAGCGAGCGTTGCATGGCGTCAACAACGGCATCAAAATACCGCTTCTTATTTGTGAATCTTGCCTCTTCTATTTCGTAAAGCTGGACCTGAATTTGGTACATGCCTAGCGCTTGCTCGAGCCTAGCTGCTGATGTTGAACGGATCCCTGATAATAGTAAAATGTCCATTGTTAAGTCTTCAGATGACACCCGCTGCTCTTCTCCTGCTCTGCTTGAAATTAGGACACTGGAGGCAGCAATCCGCATGTTATCCTCTGTAGTAGCAGCCGCAGCCAGAGTAGGTTGACAGGCATCGCCTTTGAAAGCAGCATCATCTCCATAGAAACTACGGAGTTTTCTTTGAAGATTTTCCGGCATTGGTGGGTAGTCAGGTACAATAAGAACCTCACTATTGGTTGGATCAATATAGTCCCAGACTTCGCGGCGCTTTGCGAGTGCTTCCAGTTCAGAGTTCCAATTGAGCCAGTCCATTGGCTCGTTAAGGCTCCAAACCATGCATAACTCAGGAGAGTCCATTGCTGTGCATGAGTATGCCCAGGCGTGTCGTGGTAGCGTCGAGTGTATACAGGTATTACTTGATTCTGCTGCTACACTTTCAACTTGGGCGAGACCTGTCACACCTCACTTGGTCAGGGGGGTAAACGCGCTTACATAAACAGTAGGGTGACGAAACGGAGACGCCGGCAGCGGGTGCTTCCCCCCTGCGCCATCACTAATAATAAAACCAAAGACTAAACAATTGCCACGGTTTTCTGCGTTATGAACATCACAAAGAAACTATCCATAACCGGTTCTAACTTGGGTGGCGAAAGTGGTAGCTAACGCACTTGAACGTAGCAGACAGCTTTAGCTCCCGTACAATTTTACACGCAAAGTAAAGCACGTCTCCCTGGCAGCTACTTACGTATATACCCTTGCAACAGTCTCAGTAGTCTTGACAAAAGCAAACCAAGACAAATCGCACATTAAAAAAACTAGGAAGCGGTGGCAATGGACTGCATCATTGCTATAATCGCTTGCCAGTTGAACCGCATCTCATTTTGCCGTTGGACCGCCATTCTCATTACCGTGTCGCCGTTCTAAGCCCAAAATGTGGACCAACTGTTACGCTTGTCCATAAACTAACTGTTGCGCGGGGTGTGATTA
>FWCC01000164.1:0-10647 GCA_900169235.1 Zarea fungicola | reverse complement strand
ATTCCTGTTCTGCGTGACACTAACCTAGTGAGAAGTATTGTACAAGTTACCTGAGAGTATGCGACGGGCTTTGTTAACTAAAACGAGGCTGCCAGGCTGACAATCATTACTCACGCCAGTGTTCCGACGCCTTCAGCCCCAAATTTGTGCGGCCGGCCGGCAAGCAGGCTAGAAAAATCTTGGTGAACCATACACCTGGACCTAGGCCAGGGATCACGAGTCGGTCCCGGAGATTCTGATTCCAGACACCCTGAAGGCTGAAGATCACCCCATTCCAGACCCTGTCAGCCTCGGAGAAAGACAGTCAGCTCAATTACATAATTATTCGATTTGTATCTCGAAAGTTGCCACCACAAGTTCTAAACCGTTATATTTGTCGTATAGTGCCTATTCTCGCACCAAAGTAGACCGACACAGTGTTCAGTCTGTACTTTGCTACCTTTTAGTTTCTTTTTGCCTTGCAAGGCTACACCTGCGCGTCGCACCCCAATTTCACAGACAGCATGACCCTACAAAACGAAAATCGACTAATCGTCGCTCGGTATTACAGCGAGTTTTGGGGCAAAGGGAATCTCGAAGTCCTGGACGAGCTATGCTCCGACGACTTTACCATGTATTACCCCATGCATGGGAGACTGAACGGCAAAGCCGCGGTCAAGGACATGGTCATTGGGTTTAAAAAGGTATGACCAAGAGGTCAACAGAAGAAGAGTACAAGTCATGCTCATGCGAAAACAGGCATTTCCGAACATTTCCTTTAGCCTGCTTTCCCCTGTTCCGCTGATTGCCGAAAACGACTACGTTGTAGCGCGCTGGTTCGGCGGCGGCACCCACACCGGCGAAGCCTTCTTCGACTTGCCCGTCGGCAGTCTCCCCGTCGCCAACTCTGGAAAGGAAATGCGCTTCTCAGGGACCACAATTTTCAAGCTAAAGGACGGAAAAATTATAGAGGAGCTCGGGGAGGAATCAGCTCTCATGGCATTGGACCAGCTGGGTGTTCTAGCCTTGAATGGCCCTACTGTACATGAATCACCAGTCGTGAGCGGCAGTGATTCGCGTAGTGCTCGACAGCACTAAGAGGATGTTGTGCATAAACAGTTGGCTAACACTTCACTGATGCGAGCCAAGCATTTCTAAAATTACATATTTATATGTTTATATATATATTACAAACTATTGGTATTTTCCATGTATGTTTTGTTCTGCGCTCATCCAATTTGTGCTGATGCAGGCCAAAACTCTATTTACATCATGATTGCCCAGCCGATGCAGCAGCTCGGTAAGTCGGCGTATGAAGAACTTGTGATGGCTGGGTTTCTTGCTAGCCATTGACGCGACGGCGTAGACCCAGACAAGCGAGTCTTCGCCCGGAAAGAAGGGAGGCATTTCGTAGACTGTCTGCCAGAGTTCCTCCAAAAGCGCTGGCGTCTCATTTCTGAGATGCTCGTCACCCAGATAGGAGCTGGCGTGTATCAAGTCCTTGTTAGACAGCTTGTACAGCTTACATGCCAATGCAGTGGCAGTCTCAATTGCCAGGAATCCCTTGTACAGCCTATCAGGACTCTGCAGTAGTGAGGAGCCTGGCGTCACGGCGGCATGCGCCGGCACTACTTGGTACTGGTACTGGTACACTGGGTATACGAGCGTCCTCAATCTAAGATCCAAAGGCCATGTTAGTGTAACTGCAACATGTAACCGTTTTCCACTTGAAAAAGCGAAAAGATATTGCTCATTTTCCAGTACCGTACATTTGTATTTGATCCAGCAAAAAATGTCGTGCTTCCGCTTCATGGGACCCCGGGTGCCAATGACACGTCTTATCAGTCCAGAATTTTGCCAGATTCAAAAGGCCTTCATGTTCCTTATTGCAGGCAATAATGTCTGCGATCATGAGTCCCAGAATGGTGGCCAGAGCACGCAGAATATGGTCAGCGTCGTGCGCTGGCTGTGCAGCTGCCTGGCCGAGTCCTGCAATAGCAGCGAGCCTGTAGCTCGGGTTACGCGTTGCCCATGTGGCCTCTGAGTATAATTGCATATGGCTTGCAGAGGCGGCTAGATATGCGCTGAGAACCATCTCATCATTCATTGCCATTGGCATCACGAATTTCGCGTAACCACGCTGCGCCGCTTCCGTAATTTCAACGGTCGGCATGACATTTTCCAAGACTGTACTCTCATGATTAGCTTCTGAAGAGAAAGACACAGAAACATCGAGGAAGGAGAGTTAAAAAAAAAACCAACAGTTTCGTAAAAGGGTTGACATCAGCTCATCGTCCTGCGCGAGCCGCGACAGCGCCCCTGTCGATAGGTGAAGGCCGCTTAAGCAAGGCTCGGCTTGAGCTACCGGCCACAAAAATAGTCCAGGTATGAGTGAAAAGCTATCCAGGGTCGTTCTTCCGGGGCTTTGAAAGTCTCTCATCTGCGTCATCGCGCAGCGCCTCCAGTATACCGCGACTTTGCCCAAGTTGGCCGTCTCAGAACGCAGGCGCCGCACCTCGTCTTCCAAGGCATCAATGTAGCTTTTCTGTCGCTCCCTATGACTTCTGCAGAGAATATTAGAAAATTTTCTCCGCTCAACTGGATGAATGCGACATACTTTTGCGCACGAGAAACTTGTTGCTGCCTGGCTGTCGGGATAGATCCGCGTTTTGACCCGCCAACTTTACATTTAACTCTTTCTGCAGTGATAGGTGGGACAAAGGACAATGTCCCAAACATGCTCCGTTCTCGATTCTTCAGAGAATCATAGCATTTTGTGTCCACCATCTTCTGCTCTTGTGATGATCTGAGTTTCTGCTTCTTTGTTGAATCTCCTTCAACAGCAGACCAGCAGGAACTCAGGAACACATATTGATCTTGGCGCGGCGCTGAGATTCATCTACTGCCCCCTGCTGACTGTCGCCTGTGCAGAGTCTGGTGGGGTTCTATCGGTGCTCAGGCTGAGTTGTCGGTGGATCTGCCCATTCCGCTGCGTATTGCAACCAATGGTAAATTTTCCTGGCCTTGCTGGCCTATGTCTAGTGTGCTGACAGATCAGCGACTCAATTACTAACTAGAAGGTGGCACGCACAAGGTAGACGCCGCCGCCACAGGGTCAGTTGGCTTGGTGCGTGATCTGTATAACCTGTTTTACGCGTATCTAGTTAGTCATTTCCACCCAGGCCGATTCTCAAGCTGACAAGGTGGCGACGATTATGTTGGAATCAAGTTGCGCGGTAGACCGATTGGTCTACACTTGATCAACTTCCAACCACGCAATTCATGTGTTGCACCAATTACACAAACATTTGCATGTGGTTGTTCCAGGTTCCATTTCAGGAAGTTGGCACACCAATTTGCGGATGCGCTGTAGCATTCCTTCATCAACCGTTCAGATATTACCGCCATATTTAGAACATTATTTCTTCCTTCACCAACCGTAAGAAGCTTGTTATCTCAAATCTTCCAATAAAAATCTCTCATCAAAATATCTTCTGCACCCAAGCTACCAAAATGAAGGTCACTGTCCTGGCTGTCGTATTGGCTCTATACGGCGCTTCAGCGGCCAAGAATGAAACCACCAAGCAGAAAGCGGCCCCCAGCGCAAAGAAGATTTGTCCAACACCCTCATTCACATGCTTAAAAAGCATTGCAAGATACATGTAGTTGAGGAGCAATCGATATTATAATGGTCAGGTGTTGCTCTGTTGTCGCTTGCCGCGGTTGTTCGCCAGGGCTACCATGATGCCACGTTGGTGATCTATCGCAATTAAACGACCTTGAACAGAAAATAACAAGTGGCCCCTAGAAGAAACGACCACTTTGACCTTCTTTTTGGTGGCCAACAAGTGCAGTCTTTCCTCGCCGAAAGTGAATAATTGCCTCTCTCCTTGAGCGCCCGTCGTCAGGGCCGCCGCCAAAACGCCTGTCCAAACTCAATGCCACCAGGCGAGAGTGGCTATGCGGCATTGAGTGGGAGAAATTCTTAAAATCCAAACAAGTGCCGTATCGATTACGCCCCCCAACGCTGTTGTCGTAAATGGTTCGCCACTTTTGTGCCTATCCAGTGGCCATGAGTGCCACTGCGACATGGTCCAGGCGGCATTTGTAGTCGTCCTGATTATTGGAGGTCAAAAAGGACACTTTTTCTGCCCGCTCGCTCGAGTCCAATCAGGATTGATATTTGCGGTGAGTTGTCGAAGTATACTTGTATAGGTGGCGTCAACTTAGGCAGCGACATGACAATTTCGAGTTTCGAGTTTCGCGTTTCGAGTTTCGTTCGAAATATAGACCGTACTTTCCCATCTTTAGGCCCGCAACAGATGCTTTCAAATGTCATATCAGCCGAGAGATTTGGGCAAGCCGGGCAGACAAGCTTCAGCCGTGTAAGAGATGATAGGGCGGCCGCCACGTGCTTGCTCCGTACACTAAAGGTCGAATGTCCTCGTCTCTAGCAGATTGACATCAAAAAGGTTGTCGGCGGTGGATTTGAGGACCATTGAAGCAATATGGTCTTCATTCAGGACTCTGCACACAATACCACACCCATCCCAATAGAGGAACCAACGAGACATTGGTTCACTTTTTCGCCTCCTCAACGAGTACCTACGCTGATCATTGGTGCCAAATGAGGGCGACAGTTAGGCTCCAGAGCGTACTTCGAACTTTTCTCAAAGACAGATAACTTTGCCAACTCAGCCAAAGTGAAGGAGCCCATCGACTTTTGAAACTGGCAATGGTTGAAGCCCGTTCTTTGCCGCCGAATGAATGTCCTGACCCGGTACACGTACACAGCCAAATGGACTCACGTAGAAATAAATCCTTTCAAACAGCCGATTGCAAAATTTGCTTCTCGCACGTTCCCAAGATCTGGGCTGCAGTGTGGTATTTATACGTTGTCACGAGGTTCAAACAGAAAAGAAGTTTGCATCGTCTGCAGATGTGCCATGATCGGGGCGCAACTTGGTCAAGGAATTGCGATGTGGTATGCACTGCGAGCCAATCCGCATACAGCAGTTTTGCAGCGGCTGCTCTCGACATTGACGGTTGCTGAAAGTGAGTGGCTAAACGAAATTTGACAGCAAAACGTTGAACAACACAGCATAGGAGGCAAAGATAGAATTTTGGCGGTCAAAACGTGACAGACATCTGCTACAAGCCAAGCCCCCCTCCCTTTGAGTACGGAATAGATAGTCGAAGCCGTCTAGAAAAACTGGGCACGGCGCCACGTCCAAAAAGAGAACAAGATGTTGAAATCAGGATGCCCAGCTGGGCTGCCTGGCCCACATTCCGTACAACTTGGCAGATGTTGTGTGCGGAATTGCCAGCATGGAGCAAATTAGGTCAACCGAAACGCTAAATTAGCTAGCCTTTGAAAAACCCGTAACAGTAAGGGTTAAATGCTTATGGCGAAGCTTTGTAAATAGCCTTTGCCCATCTTAGCATTCCGGTTGAGCAGTGTGATTGGTGGGAGATGGACATTCGCGGGACTACTATAACCTGCGAGGGAAAAACATTTGTTTTAGATGTACCGATACCGGCACAAGTAGGGATTCATGGCGCAATGGCGCACAAGTGGAGAGTCCCTATTGGTGCAGTTTCGGAGTTCATCTTTGACAGTCGCATAACAAACAAGTTAGGGAACTAATCCTTGCGACCGCTTGGCGGCCAGGTTGGTAGGGTTTAATCTGGTGCTGCTAGTGCAGCAACAAATCGGCAGAGAAAATGGCTAGACCAGTGAAGATGCTGCCATGGAACCGTGAGGTTCTTGATTCCACTCTGAAGCTGGCTTGCTAGTCAAACAAGAACGGGTATTGGATGAAGCTAGTAAATCTAAATAACGGTTCCCACGCAGATTCCATTATTTATAAGGCTGACATGGGTATTATGCAGCAAGCTGCATATTTTTTACGCTGCCAGCATGCCCAATCCAAGCGATAAATAGTCCCTGTTTCGCCAAATCATGGACCTCATTAGTTCTTGATTAATGAATTGGCAGTGCAGTGTGGGTCAAACGTTTTGCCCAGCGATCTGATTGATCCTTCGGCGTTTCCGTTATGGTCGAGCCTTTGATAGGTTCAAAAGAT
The DNA here is from genome assembly GCA_900169235.1 of Zarea fungicola. Taxonomy (NCBI): domain Eukaryota; kingdom Fungi; phylum Ascomycota; class Sordariomycetes; order Hypocreales; family Cordycipitaceae; genus Zarea; species Zarea fungicola. The sequence goes on along the minus strand of FWCC01000164.1, from coordinate 4,582 downwards.
CTGACCGGCTGCAGTGTGCTTTATGCGGCGCACTAGTTAATTTGATCACCAACAACCCTGACCCAGGCGCGGAGTTATTTATTGAGTATAGAGAGCAAACTACGCACCCTTAATTCCCTGGACGTCCGGCTGTGTGTGAGAGACCGCGTTGCCATGCAACAGGCATCACCGCTCCGTGGCCAGCGATGTAGATCTGGGAGGCCCCCAATACGTGGCTCACAGTCCGAAGAAATTGACAAAGTAGATGTGAGTATATACTGCATATAATACTTGACAAAGCACAACTGAGTTTAGTCGGCAGCAGCGAAGAGTGCGCATGAGAGAAGCGCAACGCAATTACCGGGCTAGGAAGGGAAATACGGTCAAGGCCGCTGTTGAAAAAGCGGCCACTCTTGAGAGTACCCTGTCTGGTGTTCTGGACTGCTTCAAGGAACTGCAAACCAAGCTTGCTCGCGATTGCAGTTACCTGCCACCTGGTCTTGCTCGACAGTTGGCGCTTACGTCTGTGGATGTGAGTTACTTCTCGCGCAATGACACGCTGAACACAGCCGAGAGTGCATCAAGGAGCGACGATGATCAAAAGTTGCATGCGGGTAGAATATTTGCGAAACGCCTACTTGACGAGGCCATGGCATCGCAAGTCAACATGGATGAAGGGATCACCCTGTTTGGCATTCCAACTCCAATGAGTTTGCAGTCGGGTCAAAGTCCCACGGACCAAAACGCATTGCAAATTCAGGAAGTTGTATTTGCTGGTAATGCTTTACATTTGAACGGCGCATCATTTCGGGACGCATGCTCAGGTCTGCAGCCAGTACCTGCCCTTCAACTCGATTGCAGTGAAGAGACTGCGCCAACTGCTCCCCACCTGCTGTCCCCTGGAACCCAAAATGCACATATGGAGGAGAAGACCGATTCTATTGGCTCGGAGCAAGAATGGGTTGATCTCATCGATGTGCATACATACTTGGCGGACCGGGGTATAGCTCTCCCAAAGGATGGGCCTCAAGCCACCTTAATACGCCTCCACGTCGGATCCTCAGTTTGGCAAAGCCCTGCCGAATATCCTGAAGTGGCCTCAGACACTGTTCATTATTCCGATTACATCTCATTGGAAACTATTAATGAAATATCAGAGAATCAGTGGGAGCCCACAGAGAGCTTTGCCGCCGGGAGCTTTTGTGCTGACTTGCCCAATGACACCATTCAATCGGATTTCACGGAGCTTCACCCACTACACGAAGAAGCTCAACCTGCAGATTGCCAGAACTGGAGTATTACAATAAATACAGAGACACTAATACATTGCTTGGCATCAAAAATTGCTCGCTCACGGCATGGAGTTGGCATGGAGTCTGCCAAGCTGGATGAAGCAATCCAGAACTCAGTGGTACCAGTCGCTGAGTTTTAAAAAAAATATTTATGCTATTATTTCAGCCTTCTTCAATTACATCCGTAGCGTGATGCCCGGTTCAGGTACGCTGCTTTGACGATCACCATACAGTCGACTTGCCCGCGCGCAGCCGAGGTAGTGATTCTCGGGCACAATAAAACATTGAGTGAAGTCAATTAATCGGCCGATTACCGAACAACTGCACGTGCTGGACAGAAGTATTATGTAGCTTTTATGCTGTGGGTTTTAATGCCCTTCCAGATATCGCGTGATTACCCGGGAAAGAAAATGACTAACGGTATCGCAATTTGTCGTATGCTTGCTAAGCCCCGAGCCTCACTCAGCAGACTATCGAGTTGAACTCTCATAAGCTGACAGTTGTTTTCTTTCTTATCCGCAAAGTATGGAATCAAGATGAGAATTCAACAATGTGGCGCTCAGATCTGCCCTACTACCCAGCAACAGAGAATTTAGATTCTTTGTGCCACTTTCGCCGACGAGTCAACTGACAACATCGAAACAGTGAGTAGATGCCAAGCTGAGCCTTTTCTTTTCAAATTGCAGTGCTTGTATGCATTCTGGACTTAAAGTATTCTGCCGCCAAGAAACACAGACACACCTAATACCATCCCAATCTATTTGTTTCAGCTCATCTTTTTTTAAACTTTTACACTCAATGAATTTACCACAAACGACAGTGGACGTGATGATGGTCCTCTCTTCTTGCAGTGGGCTCCTGGAACTTTCTGCGTGGGACTCATACGCTCATGCTGGACAAGGACCACGCATGAAACCTGTGCGTGAATATCTTGGAAAATCAAGCATGGAAGTGTCACATCCTCTGCAGCTATAAAAATTAACAAGTTGGTTTAGGCCCCGGTTGTACAACAACATTGTATGCGTGGTAGTAGCATGGAGTCATGAACCTCAATAAAGAGTTCGACTTTCATCAGTCGTAGCTTCCGTAGCTCAGTTGGTTAGAGCTTCGTACTAATAAGCCGTTAAAAGCTCCATTGGTAATGCGAAGGTCGCAGGTTCAAGCCCTGCCGGGAGCAATTGTCTCTTGTCGCTCGACTGATTTTTTGTGGATGTTGGCTGCGTAAATTTTTTTTGGAACTAAAATGGGACCAGAGAGTCGCACAGTTTTAGCCACACATCCATGCTACACGAAAATGGGCAAATATTGGCTAGGGATGCTCGAGGCTGTTCTTGGTAGCAACACCGCCATCTTATCGAGTTGGTTACACCGTCTGGGCATGATAAGTCAAGGTAACCGGCACCGTAGTTGATTGATTAAATATACCCAGTCCTCATCATATGTTTCCTACTTTTGCATCAACTATTTCTACCGTCGTTGAACACTCAATGGCTATGTACCAGTACCCTGAAGCTCCATTATTGATTCCCTGGCGCTGTACTTGAAGCATAGCCGGCACAAGTTGAGGCCCAGCGCAATGGTAAAGCCACTTCAGGGCCATGGAGGACTGTTCACTACAGGATGCCGCAAAAATACCTTCTTCGATCGGTTTTCTGGCAGCGAGAAATCTCAGCCTAACATGAGCAGAACAAAACCTCTTATTTCTGGTTGGTCGGAGCAGTGTTTACTTCTGGTAAAATGTTAGTAAGCGATCATACACAAACAACCAGGTCAAGTAACTTGGTTGATGGACAGACATACTGCACACATTTCGTCTTGAGAGATTTATTATGAGTACGCGCTAAAATACTCCCCTGATTGCTCCTTCCAGGCTGTCATTATCCACATTGAATTTACTTGTACTAGTAAACATTCTGTTGATACTGATATATGTCCGAGGCTGCCGAAGGCCGGCTTTTCTTTTCGGTGTTACGGACTTTGAAGGTCCCTGGTGAGCGGACCGAGTCCCTGTTGGCGGCCATTTTAGAGGTTCCTTGATTAGTGCAACAGGGTAATTTTAAACGATTCCTGCGTTCAGAATCCCGCTTCGGCACATGTACATCTCGGCGGCTACGGACAGAGAACTACTGGTGATCGCCATCCTAGTTGTTATGAATCTAAACTACAACGGACGCCGTCCCCGGACATATTTAAACTGCCGTTTCACCACCGAGTGAAAAAGTCTTGAGCCTCGAAGTAGACAGCAATCAACTGCATTCAATTATAGCTGCCATAAATACTAAAAGACTAGATTACAAATACGTCGCTCACATTGGTGTTTGTTTCTTTCACCCAACACTCACATCATGCACCCTATTAAAACTGTTATCGCAGTGGCTGGCAGTTATGTCGTTGCAGGCTTTATTCCTGAAGCTGGGCGACTTTTGGATGGACACTCGGTATGAGAACCTGACGAAGAGAGCTTGACTAGAATCATTCACACTAATCTTGTGATTTGGGCCAACAGAGCCAAATTACACACAATCTGATATCCACGCTCAAAAACACCAGCAGCGAAGTCTTTGGCGACAACGACTCATACTGGGCATCCGGTTTCCTTCATGGTGCAAACGGCCATGACTACAAGCTACTGGTCCATTGGCTCTACCTAGGGAACGTTGCATTTAGCCGAGCAAGCATCCTTGATATCACGGAAGGCTCAGGCTACTCCCAGGCCACCAATCAAACAACAGACTTCACGAGATGGAGCGCAACTAATGGCTATTTTGAAGCTACTACCTCTGACGGGTTTTGGTTTGGTTTGGCCGAGGAATCGGACCCTCTTACTGGTTTACGTACGGTTGGCTCAACTTCCGATGCACGATGGGATGTATCGTTTGCTTTCTCGCCAGTGCTCCTAAACGGCGGTTCGGGTGCCTTTCAGGCAAATGGGACAATTACTGAGTGGAGCTCGCCCGCTGGTCGTGCTACTGGCTCACTGTGGGTAGGAAGAGATCAAGAGGAAGTGCAGATTGTCCCTGGACAGTCCATTGTTTGGTTTGATCGTCAATTCGGTGGTGTATTTCAATCGTGGACCTGGTTTGAGCTCCATGTGCATTCCGGCGGCGAGTGGATTCCAGTTTCAATATGAATTGGTAATGACACTGTTAATGGAAACAAACGCTTTGCTACTGTCAGGCCGAGTGTCGGCGTGCAGACTGTAGTACCTGTGTGTAACGATGGCTTAATCGACGTAAGTCACAGTTGGGGTATGCTCTAAAGCAAGTCAGGTTATATCGAACAGTACACTTGTAAGTATCGTCAAGAGTAGA
>FWCC01000167.1:0-45753 GCA_900169235.1 Zarea fungicola | reverse complement strand
TTTTTTTTTTCTTTTTTTTTTGGTCGCGGCCTCCCACCACGAACCGTTGCTCTCTCTGTTCGCGACTGCTGCCTCACCATTTGCCTGTGAGGTGCATGTCTCTTGAGCTGGCACCAATAGATACGGAGAATTCGCCGTCGGGCATCACCCAGTTCTGGAGGTTTGTGTCCCAGTAACTGAGGTCCCGTCGCGTCAAATTAAATTGCACCGACCGGGACTGGCCTGGAGTTAGGTACACCTTGTCAAAGCCGCGGAGAACACGGACTGGAAAATCAACACCTTGTACGTGAGGAAATGAGACGTAGAGCTGTGGCACTGCTTTGCCCGCAACGTTGCCTTCATTACCAATGTCAGCTGTTACAAATACGTGCGTCTCCCAAAGCTCTGGATGGCCGCCTTCGCCGCCACCCGCCGCAGATCGTGGCCGTTGGACATTGTATCCGTCAGGATAGGGATAGTCTCCGGGCTTAATCTCGGCTGCTGATGTTATGTATGGGTAAATGTATTTTTGGAGCTTGCGGATTTCGGCAGGGAAAATCGCCTCGCTTATGTCTGGGATCTTGTCATCAAAGGATGGGGGCGTTGCGGTGTCTTCCGGTCGCTCTCCCGCACCCGCGAGCTTCGACTTTGGCTTCACTTCTGCAACCTGCAAGTTGCTATAATTAAAGGTCGTGTAGGAAAGCCCAAAGCCGAATTCAAACCGGGGCTCAATGTTGAACCGGTCGAAATGTCGGTAGTCTATGTAGACGCCTTCATTAAAGTCCTGTTGAGGGACGAGGCCGTTTGGTGTGTACATGATCTTGGTTCCGGAGCCGTAGTCTTCGAGGTTTCTGCCAATCGTGTACGGCAATTTGCCACTTGGAGATACATCACCAAAAATAATTGCAGCAATGGCATTTCCGCTCTCCTCGCCGGGCAAATTTGCTGCTAGAACAGCCCCAATGCCTGGGTGGTCAATCCAGCGTTCTAGGATGACCGGTCCAACCGCGTGGACGACGGCTATGGTCTTGCCATGCCCACCATGACATCCATCAGCAACCGCAACAACAAGATCATCGCCGCCGTTCTGCAATAAAAGATCATTTCGATCTCCTGCGACCGAGCCCCATTTGAGGTATCCTTCACCACTGTCAGAGTTGACAAATACAACACAGATATCCATGTTCTGCAGCAAAGTATTGCTTGGCCTTCCGTTTGTGAGCGACGAGGACACATTTACAGCATCAGAGTTGAACCCTTCCTTCAAGGCAGCTTCCGGTGTCACGAGATAGGGAAACTCAACTGCACCACTCCCCCACCCAGAGCCGAGCGTTCCTTGGTTGCATCCTCTGTCCTCGCAATGGTTGGGGCCTAACCCCGGGCCTGCATCATCCCCAAAGATGCCAATTCTTGTCTTATTTCCTCGCTTTCGTTCGGAATGGTGCCCAGAACGACTCAAAGGCAGAATACCTGTGTTTTTAAGAAGGACTGTACCTTCAATGGCAATTTCTCGGGCCACTATCGAGTGGTTGTGTTGAACGTTGATGTATTTGTTCACCTCGACTTTGGGTTGAGCGGATGAGCTGCCATGGTTAATATAGCCCATTTTGTCATTTGTCCAGGAGGAAAAATTTGGTCCTTTACCGTCAAATCGTGATGTGTCGTCTTGACCAAGTTGGTACCACGATGCGACGATACGTACGGCCATGTCATCCAGTCGAGAAACCGGAAGCGAGCCATTCAGCACAGCCCGTGACAGGTGAGGGCCCCAAAGCGACTTGCCATCGACCCAGCCCAACCCATCGCCTGGCATTGACATATCAAGGCCTGCCAGCGCGCTACCCATGCCGGATTGCTGTGCGAGCCAATCGGACATGACAAAACCTTGGAAACCCAGTTCGTCCTTGAGAATTCCGTTCAGCATTTTCGAGTTGCCACATGCGTAGGAGTTATTGACCATGTTATAGGAGCACATTACACTGGCGACTCCAGCCTTGACAGCGTTGGCGAACGGCCAGGCGTAAAGTTCGTGCAAAGTTCTATCATCAAGATTGGATGAAATGGCGTGTGGCAGACCCCAAGCCCATGGCTGGCGGAAGTGTTCTTGTTCGTTGGCAATGAAATGCTTAATAGTGGCCATAACGCCCTCACCTTGAATACCACGGATCGTTTCTGCTGCTGCGATGCCTTGAAGATATGGATCTGCGCCAAAGCCTTCCCAATTCCGACCACCAGCAGGCGTGCGACCAATTGGGCCAACGGCAGGGCCAAGAAGAACATTGATGCCTTTTTCTCGCGCTTCCTTTCCATGTGCTTGACCGCGTTGGTACATGAGCTGTTTGTTCCAAGTTGCGCCCACTGTTATTCCTGCTGGAAATGCAGTTGCATTATCTGCAAATCTGATGCCGAGTGGCCCGTCCTGTAATGCCAGAGAAGGAAACCCAGCGTGGATAGCTGGCCCGGTATTTCCAACCGCAAGCCCCATTGCCCATCCAGTACCCGTGGTGATGTTAACTTTCTCAGCCAATGTCATTTTTCTGACCATTTTGGAAGCTTTCTCGTAGCTTGCCGCCCATTGCGAGACTGTGCCGCCTTTAGGGGATGGATACCAAGGGGGTGACTGGCCGTCTGGAGGGGTTTGCGTATACTTCCCCCATCCAAATAAACCGCCAACAACTATCAGGAGGGCTATTACCACAAGCAACACGAGTGTTCTTTTGCGCAATCGCCAAGCAAGGATCCACGGCCAGTAGCGATCCGAGGCTTCCGTGGCATACCTTTTCTTCTTCAACTGCCCGCGGCGTGTGCTGGTAAGTAAGTCGGCATCTATGTCATTAGTCAATTCTTCCAGCTCAATATCAGAGTCATCTGATTCATTATTATTATCTTGCTGTGACTCGTTTTGCAGCAGATCCCTATCCTCCTGTTTTGTAGGAGAGGCCATAGCGCCAGCCTGCGATGGCCCCTATTAGCGCAAACCGTGCCAAGCTCCAATCCTATCAATTCCCAGATATTCGAGACAATTTTAAATAGGCTTAGAGATAACTAGTCGCGGAATGGCCAAAGTATATATATATGTGTCTTGTTTTTTGCAGCAGTTTTGTAAAGGAAAGCTTGAATAGATGGCTACTATAGGTACCCATGGAGCAGTCCTAGCTCCCGGAAAGTGGCAGGGATGTGTTTACTCAAGGTACCCACCAAAACCTTCAGATTGACGCTTTCCCCCGTCCCGGATAAACCCCGGTTATTTTCTCCTGCGATATTCTTTTGCACATCTGTAGCCTCAGGATTCATTGACTTGTCTGTTCGTCAAGCAACAAAAGCAACCGCCACAATGTCGATGTTTCGCGCAAAGAAGCTCGATTTAGGGTGCTTCTACAACATCCGAACCATTCGCGATCATACAAAGCGCAAGGTTTTCGAGCAATTCGAGCCTGAGAGGTACGCACATCCATCCTCTTGCGCGTCTTGAAGTGGTTCTGCACACTGATGGGATGGATGCGAAAGACACGGTAAAGCTAATTGAAATCCTGAATTAGACAAGCACTGCGATACATGATCCGAAATACCACACTATCTCCCCGAGTCCGCGCCGAGGCCCAGCTGCAGCTCGCACAGATGCACTGTTATACCAGACCGACTCAGATTCGCAACCGCTGTATCATGGGCGGCCAAGGACGTGGTGTGCTAAGCGACTTTAAGATGAGCAGAGTACGCACGAAAATTTGTCGATAGGACGCAGGCACAAGTGCTAACTGTATGCAGTACCAATTTAGATTTCAGGCGATGGCGGGAAATATACCAGGCGTGAAGCGAGCCAGCTGGTAATGCTTCAAATGGAGAACCGAAAATGAACAACTCCTATGTATATTACAATAAACATGCGTTTGGATTATTTGACTTGGAAGCCATTGTATAAATAACTTTCAAATAATTTAAGGTAGTACAATATTACGGAAATTATTATGGCGATGAAGCCTCAAGTATCTGCGTGGACACGTCTACCTCTACCTATACCCGGCAATAGGAATACAAAATGCAAAGCCCACTGAAAAGGATACAAACCCGGTCTAGTAGGCTGCTCCTCCGCAGTAAGGCCTTTTGACGTTACCTACCTAATGTAGGCATCGACTTCAATTATTAGCTTCACGTCAGTAGTAGGTCGGGCCTGGAGCCGAACTTTGACCATCGAGTTTGATGTCACCAATCTGTTTTCTTTCATGGGTGCTGAGAAAGGACCTTCTATTAGAAAAAGCCGCTCTCTTGTCGGCAGGGGAAAACAGAGTGGAAATTACAAGGATCAAATCAGTGATCACTAAATTACAGTGGCCATGCACTGCAAATGCGATGCGCGGTTCCGTTTAGTGGGACCTGCAGGAAGACGTCCTAGCGCCTGATCCAGCCTCAAATTTATCGCCACTGCACCCCAAGCCAAGCCATTACCTAACTGAGCATTCTCCCATCTACAACAAAAATCCAATAACACCGCAAGTATGGGAGGCGGAGATCTCAACTTGAAGAAGTCGTTTCACCCGACACTTCGGCGTAACCAGGCCGCCGTCTACGATGAGGAGCAGAAAGCTCTAGCCGAGCGTAAGCGCACTCAACAGCGCATCGATGAAATCAAAGAAGAGCGGGCCAAGGAAGAGCTCCAGCGACAGCTGGAGGCGGCGGGAGGGAAAAAACGGGTTGACAGAGTCGACTGGATGTACCAGGGCCCTACAGATGGCCAGGCGGGCACGACCGAGGAGATGGAAGCATATCTGCTTGGAAAGCGACGCATCGACAATTTGATCAAGGGCAACGAGCTAGAGAAGCTTGAGAAGAATGCCGGACAAGAAAGCTTCATGGCACTACAAAATGCAAACAGCGCCAGAGACACAGCCGCCAAGATACGAGATGACCCACTGCTGGCGATCAAGCGTCAGGAGCAGGCAGCGTACGAAGCCATGATGAATGACCCGGTTCGGCGCAAACAGTTGCTTGCCTCGCTGGGTAGATCGGAGGAAGGCGAGAAAAATGACAGGAGTAAACACCGCGAGGACAGGCACAAACGGCGTCACAAACACCATAGTCGGGATCGCGACCACGATCGTACACATAAGTCACGACGCCGCTCTCATTCACGATCCAGGAGCCCGCGCCGCCGCCGATCCGACTCACGCGATGATGAACGAGCTAAGAGGAGGACCGGGGAGAATTCCGAAGAACGAGGCGCTCGTCGCTATCGGGACAGCTCCAGGGACCGACGGCATAGCGATCGCGGCGACTCGCGAAGACAAAACGACCGGTCGCCTGCTCGGGAACGCAACTCTTACCATCGACAATCTCGACATAGATCACCAGAAGATAGCAAACTACGGCATCGCGACTCTTATGATCAGAGACGGGAAAGGCCCCGCAACGGACATAATGGTGATGGGCGAAGCAACGGCGGCAGGAATAGGCGTGATGGGTACCGAAACGGACATGCGAACGACAATGAAGAAGATATTTCTAGGGAGGCAGAAACGGCCCGCAAGCTCGCAGCGATGCAGAACGCGGCAAAGGACCTGGACCAGGATCGTAGCGAGAGATTGGCTGCGCTGGAAGAAAAAGAACGGCTTGCCCGAAATGCAGATGAAACAGCAAGAGAGCGTGATGGCGAGAGAGCATTCACAAATGGGTTGCACCGACAAGCAGGCGAAATGGATCTTGGAACAAGAATGGGACGCAATAAGCATGGATTCCAGAGAGACGACGACTGAAAATGAGGAGCAGATGGTTGACAGTATGATATGAACAGAGTACGTAACTGAATAATTGGACATTAAATATGACTTGGTGCATTGTCATTTTCGTCAAAGACACACTGTGCACTGTGTTGGTGATGCTTGTGCCTACTACCAATTCAAAGCAGTAGTCATCCAGAACCAGCCCTACGCCTCCCGAACCTAGGCTGTGCTCAAAGAGGAAACACTTTTGCCTGTCCACGGTGACGTTGCACCGGTTCAGGGTCGAAGAAGAACGTAGCAATTAGCGCAGCGCCGTGGCGCGAGACATCCATGTGCCACGGCAACATACAGCAGACAGAAGACATGCGACGCAGAGATATTATTGAATTTATCCCGGTTCAGTATTGCCGAATAAAGTAGCACTCCATACCCCGAAGCGTTTTAATTACAACGAATATGGTATAGTAGATTATATAATAGTTGGATATTATGGCGGCTTGAAACTACTAATTTTGCGGTGCGGGTGCTGCCAATTTAATAGGGACCTAATTACTGAAGACCACTAACTCGATATAATTAAGCACAAGGTTGTTTGTTTTTTCCAGTGGGTGGAATGGGGGAATTGAGTGGCGGCCGCCATCCAGCCCACCCTTGCCACTGTGACATGGAGACCAGCGGGTACCAAAGTATTTTTTTGAAAGTGGCCCTGCGATCATCTCCCAGGGCCCTCCCACTGTCCAGTCAGTCCTCCACCTTGCGGCTGGATAGCTGATTCTTGGCTTCACCATTACACTCGCGTTTCTTTCTCCTCTTCTTGCCCCTCGCTTGGCATTGCAATCATACAACTGCAATCGCTTGCTATCGACATCCGAATACTGTTTCTCTCTCCTTGCGTATACGCTTTATTCCCGATTCCGATACCCCCCTCCCGTCGCAACTTCGTTCCAACCCCGTACTTGCGGTCCTGTCGTCGAAGCCTTGTCCTTGTTTGTAGCGACTACACTTTACATTCTCGTATCCCTCCAACTCAAAAGCCGCCCTTGTGGAGAAAAATTTCCGACTCAACTCTGTTAACCTACCTGCGATAATTGCCCAACAAACTCACATTCGGCTTCCGTGACAGTCAACATGCCCCTGTGCGGAGGATCGAAAAACGTGCAGCGCAAGCTGGTACTGCTGTATGCCGCCCCCGCTCCCGAAAACGATCCCGTGGTGTCGAGAACGACGGAACTCTACATCTCCAGGACTCAGCTGACTGTGGAACAATAGCGGCGATGGTGCTTGTGGTAAAACCTCGTTGTTAAACGTCTTCACGAGAGGGTATGTATCCGCGCCTTTTGGTGGACAACGAGCAGGACATTTGTTGACATCACGACAGCTACTTTCCTACCGTCTACGAGCCCACCGTCTTTGAAAACTACGTTCACGGTACGATTTCTCTGCGAAACTGTAAACCCGAAACTTTTGCTCAATGGCTAACACGGTCCTTTTTTCAGACATCTTTGTTGACAGCGTCCATATTGAATTGTCACTTTGGGATACGGCTGGACAGGAGGAATTCGACCGTCTCCGATCATTATCATACGGTAAGTTGAGTTCGACATGTCGAAACAAGAACCCCTACCACATGCACTTAATTCACAGCAGCTAACCCAAACCTCCCCGCCTCGCAGATGACACGGACCTTATTATGCTCTGCTACTCCGTCGACAGCAAGGACTCACTGGAAAACGTCGAGTCCAAGTGGGTTGGTGAGATTGCTGACAACTGCGCCGGCGTCAAACTGGTGCTTGTCGCCCTCAAGTGCGATCTCCGTACCCAGAACGACGAGGACGACGCCGAAGCAGGTGCTAGCGGCGCCGCGGCCGACGCCCCCGCCACTGAGGGCGGTCCCGAGAAGAAGGAGCTCATCACCTACGAGCAGGGTCTCGAAGTCGCCCGTCGCATAGGGGCCTCGCGCTATCTCGAGTGTTCTGCCATGAAGAATCGCGGCGTCAACGAGGCCTTTACCGAGGCAGCCCGCGTCGCCCTGAGCGTCAAGAAGGACCGCGAGGAGAGCAAATGCATCATTATGTGAAAGGTTTATTTTTTTTAGGCTGCGCGCGCTCGTGCATGAATGCTGCGTTTTGACTCTTTATTGTCGAGCGATTAATTCGTTGCTGTGCGCTTTGCAACCGTTCCATGATTTCCCACATGACCGGCCTTGCACTTCTGCGTTCTTTTTCTTGGAGTGCGCCTCTGAACCGTTTCTGGCGTCCCCCTTTGGCGACTCTCGTTTCTCTTCTTTTTTCTTTCCTCTTCTCGTCCTTTTGTAATCTCTGCTTGGAACTAATCTATTACTCTCGCATTTTTTGTTTCTTGTACATATTCAACGCAGCGCAAACTTGCGCCATTTCCTTGTGGCGCATTTCGGTCCTGGGATACAAATCTGACGATTTCAACCTTTTTCTGTCAGTTGTTCTTTATTTTTCTTCTTTTCTAATATTATTCTTCCAACTTCCAATAGGGAAGTCAAAGCGGTGGATTTACGTCCTGCGAAATGAGCACCACAACGGACCTGGGGCTCGTCTTGGAGGCGCATGGCCTGGTGGAACTTGTACTACGGATTCTAGATATTATTCTGCATTTTTTCCGTTTGTGTTTCCGTTTATCTATTCCTTTTGTCTCAACATGCTCATCTACGCACATAAAATTTTTGGTGTTATTTTAAGAAGTCTAATACTGCCTACCTTTGTTTCCCGCTGACGCTTTTGCTTGAGGTACAAATGTCGTTATGTATTTGTCTGAGCTGTCTCCGTAGGCTAGTCGCATGCCTTGGGTCGAGAGAATTTGCTCGAGCTAAAATAGGTAATCTTGGATGTTGTTCACCAGTAAGATGAGGTGACGTTGCTTCTTTACCCAACGACTCGGAGCCAGCACATGCTAATATCAATTAGTTTTGCTGGCAGCCAGTCCGGAAAAGCAGTCAGTAGAGGGGGCACCTCGCGTCGCCGTCATTGATATAGGGCACCCCAAACAATAGATTAACACGTTGGCTGCCTCTTTACGCTTTTTAAGTTTGTGATTCGCTACTGTGGCTGCCATTTCATATTTCTGACAAGAGACCATGCAAAACGGGCGTTAGGATTCGGCGGGCTGTCATTGGGAGTATGGCGGCATTGACGTCATGGCGTGCGATCTACCACACCTCCTGCCAAGAGGAAATCAAGTTTCGGCGAGCTGAACAATTTAATCAAAGAAAGGGTCTGTATAACTTGATTCCAATAATTCATTTGTGCTTGGATGATCGGAATATAATATAGTGGCATGCCTTCCATGCCTTACAGTCCCATGTAGTACTAATACCGAGAAGCGTCATCCCCGTTCAAAAGAAAAAACGTCGACATCGTCGTTATAGCCAGATAAAGCTACTTTTTGAGTGCACATATACCAGGAAAAATGCCTCTATTCCATTCACATCGCGAACCTCCTGTGGAGCCCGTCTTAGAAGACCCTGTGCCCCAGAAACACGGCCTCTTCCACAGCCGCCGCGAGCCGCCCGTGGTCGACCCCGTCGCTGCAGACACGACCGTGCCGAGAAAACATAGTATCTTTAGCAGCCGCCGCGACCCATCCCCCGTCCGAACCGTATCGTCCGCGTCGTCCTCGGGCCACAGCACCGGTCCCGTCCGCAGCAAGCGCGGGAGCCTCTTCCACAGGGATCGCGACTCGCTGTCTGCCAGCGCCGGCGCCGCCGAGGAAGACGCCGCCATCGGTCGCAGCCCAGGGCTGCTGCACAAGGGCCTCGGCCGCATGGGCATGGGCAGCCACGACGTGTTGGACCCGAGCATCGTCCGGGCCCGGGAGCACGTCATGAGTGCCGAGGCGGCGGAGGCGGAGGCAGATCGGGCATTGGACGAGGCCAAGAGACGCGTGAGGGAGGCCCGGGAGCACGTGAAGAGGCTGGAGGAGGAAGCAGCGGAGGATGCGAGGAGGGCCAGGATCAAGCAGCACCATGCGGCCGAGGTGTCGAAACGCGGCAAGGTATTGGGACGTAAGTACAATCATTGATATAGGACGTTGCTTTTGTTTCATCGTCTTACTAATATTCTTTTGCTCGCTATATAGGTCACGGCATTTGAGGCCACTGAAATTTGGATGACGTTGGTTCCTTCTCGGGTGGGATTTTGGGTGATTTTTGTTTGTATGATTTTGGGCATTGTGTATAAGACAAGTCGCACATATCAAAGATTGCTTCTAGGTAGTGCACATTCTTTTCAAGTCAGTTGCATGATATCTATGAATTATTATGTCTTCTGCATTTTTTTCATTTCGGTTCTGGTTCCCCCCTCTGGTGTTCCTTTTGGTCGCTTCCCCTGTCTGGCTTTTGTAGTGTTAAATTGTTTCACTCACTATGCGAGATTGCTCTCTTGGCGGCTAGGAAGAGATGAAAAGGAGTTAATAAGGAACAGGTGCGCCGTGAACTGCAGGCATGTGGCTGCATCCAGTACCAATATTTTGTCCTTTGGTCTGTTTGTTACATGGGCAGCGCAGCAGGATAATGAGATCGTGAGAACAAGTCAAATAATATTAATACAGCCATTGGCTGAAGGCGTCTTCTTATCTGAGCAATGACGCACCAGCAGTGTACATCTGCTGTGAGAGAGCGGCGCGCCAGACTAGGCCTAGGTTGGGGGAGACCCGTCCGAGACACGAGGCGCACATACCCAACGTGGGCCGCCAGCAGGACCATTGACAGGACATTCGTGGCCAACAGAGGGGCAGGCATCCGAGAGAGTGAGAGTGAGAGTGAGAGAAAAGCATCGCGACAGCCAGGCATGTTGCAGAAAGGTGCTGAAATGCGGTAAATCTCTCATGGAATATACTGTGAATTTGCTGCATCTACTCTAACCCAGATATGAGGCAATTTATCCGCCGCACAGATGTAACATTGATTCCTGCGCGCCCATTGCCTTGGCCAGCTAGTAAAAGGCAAATGGTTACAGTGAGACGGGGAAAATCTCATTGCTGGTACGTACCTGCGCCAGTGGCTGGTCTTAGCATGGTAAGAGGCTGGCTCAGGAACAGGCGGGTGTGGGGAGGGAGTGTCGGGCCTCTGACTGGCTCCGCGGTCGTCTTTACGGGGACTTTTCCTACTTTTCCTGGGGCTCCCGCTGTAGACCCACTGAAAGACTGTGCTCTCAGTGGCTGGAAATGGCTGGCAGTGGCCCGTTCGGCGCTGTTAGGCCGCTTGCTTGCCCCTGGAACGCCTCCAAGCCCCTGAGAAATTGAGAGGATTCCAGGTTTTGGGTGGCGCGCGATGCCTGTCCTGGTTGAGGAGTCCATTGTCTCAGTGAAAAAAGGTCTTGCAAATCACTGGCTCAGTCGCTTTACTGTTGGCTATCTACCGTGGAGCCTGGTCTGGCAAACCGGCACATTCGCCCCTCAGGGCATGCACCAGTGAGACTAGGCCGGACTGAGACTACATGTCACGCCTTTTTTCCCCTGTGCGAAGTGCCAATGTACTTGGTTAGTGGTAAGTCCAGTCCTGCACTTTCCTGCCTATCATCGTCTCTCCCAACCTCAGTCCTTCATTCCTTGTCCTCTTGTCGTGTTTGTACATCGATCGCCCTCGCAGACAAAAGACGCCGCTACTCACTCCTTCTAGTGGCCTCAACATTGTCTGCTCGCCAGTTCCTTTCTCGACTATCCAACTCTTTTACACTCTCTACCGTCTTTCAAGACAGCAAACTGCGCCATCTTTACCAGTGCGTGCTCCTCTGCTGGAACAGAGGGCCGTGACACTGCGTTTGACGCTTTCCTCTCTTTTTATACAGTAATTCAGGACTCTCAAACTCTTATTTGAGAAATCCAGCCGCCTCAGCGACACCATGCGATTCCCACGCCTTACTGTTGCAGCCGTGCTGCTTGGCGCCGCGGCGGCCCAGGTTCATACCGATTGCCAGCCTCTCAATCGCACTGACTGCCCCCCGGACCCAGCATTTGGCACATCCAGTTTTTTCAACTTCAACTCCACACCTTCGCTCGATCTCTGGGAGACAACCGCCGGCAGCGTAAGCTACGACTCGGACTCGGGAGCTGCTTTCTCCGTCGCCAAACAGGGCGATTCTCCCACCATCCGCACCAGGTTCTATATCTTTTGGGGTCGGTATGAAATCTCGCTCAAGGTTGCTCCTGGTACTGGTATTATCAGTTCCATCATGTTGCTCAGCGATGATTTGGACGAGATTGATATTGAGTTCATGGGCGCCAACGCCACACAGGTTACCACCAACATCTTTGCCAAGGGTGACGACGATGATCACTCTTATGGTAAGGAGCATGTCATGGCTCCCAACCAAGGAGACTACCACACCTACATTGTCGACTGGACCAAGGACAGGCTCCAATGGTCTGTTGATGGCAACGTGGTTCGCACACTCACCTACGGCGATGCCAACAATGGCCAAAAGTTCCCTCAAACGCCAATGAGAATGAGTGTTGGTATCTGGGCTGCTGGTGACCCGAACCAACCGCCCGGCGTCATTGCATGGGCCGGTGGTGAAACTGACTACTCCAAAGGTCCATACACCATGTATGTCAAGAGTGTCAAGCTTGAAGATTACACCACTGGGAGCAAACAGTACTCATATGGCGACAAGTCGGGCAGCTACCAGAGCATTCAGGTTACGCCGTAGGTTTCCATTCTCAATTCTCTAAACTGACACAAGCACTGACAAGATCTAACAGTGGCAATTCGACCGCGTACCAGGCCCTTCACCAGGAGCCTTCCAAGTCTGTTGCAGAGAAGTGGGCTGCCCTGGCTCCTGGCGCCAAGATTGGTATTTATGCCGCCGGTGGTGCTGTCGGCGCCCTCGCCCTCGGTACCCTCATCTACTACTACATCAGGCAGCGTAGACTGGGAGCCAAGGAAGCCAAGCTTGCCGACGAGAAGGCCAAGGCTGAGCGCATGGAGCTTGAGCAATTCCGCCGTGATGGCATTAACCCCGACAGTTTCAGAGAGCATGGTCAGGAATATGGCGAAAAGGGCGGCAGTTATTCACCGCCCGGATCATCCGGTAATCCCTTCCAGCACCCAGATGATTCACGCCCCGGATCTCGCCACCCCCAAGTTCCCGACGTAGCTCTGGCCGGCGCTGCTCCCAGCCACGCGGTGCCTGGCACGCCAACATCGCCACGCTTCAACAATGGATACCAGTCCGCCAGCCCATCTAATGCCAACAGAGGCTTCGACTTTGGTGTCCCGCCGTCACCATCTGGCAGCCATTTTGGCAATGATGCCCAGCGACAGCTTTCCCGTACCCAGAGCGACATGATCCCCCCTCACCACCCGCAGTCTCCTGTCGGTCAAGTACGTTCTGCCACAGCTGATCCGTACGGCCGCATGGGCTCGCCCGGCCCTCACCAAGGATATGGTGTAAGCAGAATGCAGAGTCCCATGGGCCAACCTGGCGCAGCAGGCTACGGTAATACCAGACAGAGCCCAGGTCCCATGCAGCAGGGATACGGTCAGCAAAGAACACAAAGCCCAGCCCCAGGTTACGGCGGTGGTAGCCAGCCGTCCTACCGAGGACAACCAGGCGGCGGCAATAACTGGAACCAGGGTCACTTTTAGTAAAGCATAAAGGTGACTGATCCAGTATGTTGTGTTTTAATTTTCTTTACACTAGAGCGGTGTGGCCAATTTTTCAAATCTGCATTTTTCGTTGGAAAGATATCTAGAGTGGGTTTTGCGTACTCAGCTGTCATGAGCTCGGCGTCTTGTTTGCTTTATTGCTTTTATGTGCGATTTTCCTTTTCTTCAGCGCAAACATGTGCAGAAGCGTAAGTTACTAGGCTTGTCCTAGACGTACATTTTAACTATCCTTGTTTAAAAATGGAATTCTGTTCAATTGCATAAACTTAAACACGCACAACAATGTCTCCTCTCTCGCTCTTGTCTGAGCCAAGGAGCAGTTGCTATTCTGTAACCGTTGTCCAGAACACAGAGAATTTTTAAACACAGGTAAGCCGAGGCTAACATGCTCATCATGCAGTTGCATTGGTGGCTTGCAACGGCTGCTGGGCAGCAGGAGCACATGGTAGCTGATACAACGGCATGATGAGCCGTTGAAGTAGGTTTAATAGCTCATCCTATGTTCATTATTAGCCAGGCAACCGATCCACGCGCCGCTGTGGGCTAGCCGAACGGCTCCGCATTCATGCCACAAAGTAGGGGATCTTGTCCTAATAAAGTTTATCCAGTTCCTCCTGCATCACAGGCTGCCCCTTGCCTGGCTAGTCACTTCACATGCTGATACCCTATACTTGGCATGGCGACCTTATAGTTCTGCGATGCAAAACATTTAGATAGACCCTGTGGCTACCGTGGACCCAACGCCCGACTATCAATTCAGTCGTGGACGGCTTTGCTGGACCAAATATTGTGTCCGCGTCCGATCGAAGGGCTCCAGCATCCCACACTAACCCCACGCCCGTAGCATTTGTGTACAGCATTTAACAGTTCCATAACGGCGGGTAGTTTGCTCTGGACTGAGACAGGACAAGACAGAAAAAACACAACCCGCGCCAATTCGCTTTTCTTTCAATGAATTGGCCCATTTCTAATAATATGATTGAAAGCCCCTGAAGCGGTGCTAGCTATCAGAACTAGTACCGACTCCGGGACGTTATAGTACAGACTTTGTAACTGCAAGGTGCAATGTTTTCTCAAACAGTAAACCCGCCAAACCCGCCTAATGGATCCGGCGATGCCCTGGCAATGTCAAAAAGAACAATGAGACGCAATTAATGTTGCCAACAAACATATCTCTATACAGGGGCGTCGCTGCCGCTGCCCACTTTGGTCCCCGGCATCTCGGTTGTCCGAGAAGTAAATCTCGACTCGGGGCTGATTGGGATTCGCGCCGGCCAAGCCATTCGCACCACTGCAAGCCCTGTGACCGTCACGGAAACAAGAATAATTTTACATTTGTAGCTTAGTGTTGCCCTCTTGGTGGGGTTTGGTTGTAATTACAACTTTTAGCTTGTTTATTAGTGCAATTGGCCTTTGCTTTTATTCGACGATCAGCAAGGAGCGAGAGGGGTTCTCATCGTTAGCTCCGCCGGCAGTCGAGGTCGAGCAGCTGTGAGAAGCTAGCTTGACAATACGACTAGGAACATGTAGGGAGATGCGACGCCACTTGGTAAAGTCCGGTGTCTCATTCATTTCTATTGTAATAGTAGAGCTCGTCCGGCTCCGCCATGGATCGGACCAGAGCCGTGATGGAGTACATAATCCCAGCTGGAGCCGGTTGTGTTGTTGCTTGCCATGTTGGCCAGTGTGGTGCTTACCATTCACATGCCCCTTTGTATATATTTTTTGTATGAAGAGCCAATATCTTTCAGATACAGGTCATAACTGACGGAATATACTGAGAGCCTGATCTTCACGACTCAAGTCCTGATGTTCCTCAACACTGCCCTCGGCCTTGTGGCCGCTGTGGCTTCTGTTGTTTCTGCAGTACCCACGGTTAATGAACTTACTGGGTACGAATACGTCGTTGTTGGCTCTGGCGCTGGCGGCGGTCCTTTGGCTGCTCGTCTTGCATTGGCTGGCCACAAGACTCTCCTCATCGAGGCTGGAGATGACCAGGGCAAGAATTCCAACTACTCGGTGCCAGCATACTCTGCGAGGGCATCTGAAGATGGCGCACTTGCGTGGAATTTCTTTGTCCACCACTATGCCGATGAGCAGCGCCAAGCGCGCGACTACAAGTCCACCTATGACACCCCGGATGGTGGCCAGTATACTGGCCTCAATCCACCCGCTGGCTCCAAGCTCAAGGGCACCCTGTATCCCCGTACCCAAACGCTTGGCGGCTGCACGGCACACAATGCTCTGGTCGCCATCTACCCACACCGGTCTGACTTTGACTACATTGCGAGCCTCACTGGCGACGACTCCTGGAAGCATGACAACATGCGCAAGTACTTTATCCGCATGGAGGATAAGAACTACGGCCTGCCGCTCGACAGCGGCCATGGACACAGCGGCTGGCTCAGCACTGAGGTCACCAGTCTTGGCCTCGCCCTACAAGATCCGCAGCTTCTGAGCATCCTCACCGGCGGTGCGCTCGCTTCAGGCAAGCTCCTCCCAATTGTGGGCGACCTGGTGTCTCTCCTGGCTGGGGATGCAAATGCCGATACGGAGGCACGCGACAAGACAAACTCGTACTATGAGGTGCCTCTCTCCAGCAAGGGCGGCGCACGCGTCGGCTCCCGCGAGTTTGTTGTCTCTGTCCGGGACGCCAAGGATGCGAATGGCAACAAAAAATATCCTCTCGATGTACGCCTCAACTGCCACGTTACCAAGATCATCCTCGACGAGAGCGGCGATAAGCCGCGCGCCACGGGTGTCGAGTTCCTAGACGGCCAGTACCTGTACAAGGCCAGTCCGCGTTACGGCACTGCAGGCAAGGGCACGCCTGGCCGAGCCCTCGCCTCGCGGGAGGTCATTGTCGCTGGCGGCACGTACAACTCCCCGCAGCTCCTCAAGCTGAGCGGCATCGGCCCCCGCGCCGAGCTCGAGTCTGTCGGCGTCCCCGTCGTCGTTGACTTGCCCGGCGTCGGCCGCAACCTGCAGGACCACTACGAGATCAGCGTGCAGGGCAAAGCACCGCACGATTTCGTCGTCCTCAACGGCTGCACCTTTGGCATCGACGGCCAGCATGACCCGTGCCTGGACCGCTGGGGCAAGCCCATCCTCGGCGACCGCGGCGTGCTCGCGACAAACGGCCTCCCCGTTGCCATGTTTCACAAGAGCTCCGTCAGCGACAACGACGAGTATGACACCTTCATCTTTGGCGGGCCGGTCAACTTTCGCGGATACTTCCCAGGCTACAGCATAAACGCCACCAAGGACCACGACTGGTTCACCTGGGCCATCCTCAAGGCGCACCCGCGCAACCACGCGGGGACGGTGCGCCTGCGCTCATCGGACCCGCTCGACGTGCCCGAGATTGTGTACAACTACTTTGACACGGGCGTGGGTGACTACGCCAAGGACCTACAGTCGCTGTACGAGGCCGTCGGTGTGGCGCGCGACGCGCTCAAGCGCCAGGTCGTGCCCGTCACGGAGGTGCTGCCGGGCACCGCCGTCACCAGTCAGGCGGACATTGAGCAGTATGCCAAGGATACAGCCTGGGGCCATCACGCGTCGTGCACATGCCCGATTGGCGCGGACGGCGATCCGATGGCCGTGCTGGATTCGAGCTTCCGCGTGCGTGGTGTGGATGGCCTGCGCGTCGTGGATGCGTCTGTGTATCCCAAGATTCCGGGCACATTCACAGCGGTGTCGACGTACATGGTGGGTGAGAAGGCCGCGGATGTAATTCTGAGCCAGATTCAGAAATGAAGATGGTGTATATTTTTGTACTTGGGGAGCTGTATATTGAGCAAATGATATTATTAATACATACTGATCCAGTATGAAAAGCGAAAGAAATTATACACAGAAGAGCAGTATGTGAATGTAGTTTGTGTATGAGTGGGTGGAAAGTACTAGACCAGAGGTGAATCTGGAGCTTTTCAACTCGGAGAAAAGGTCGGACGCTGAAGATTATATATGCAGAATTAGGTTCCATCCAATACAAGTCACTTTGGCCGAGTGGTTAAGGCGGTGCCCTGCTACTTCCTCATCTAGTAAGGCATTTCATTCGTGAGCGTAGGTTCGAATCCTGCAGGTGACGTTTTTCTTTTGCCCTTCTTGGCTACTTCGATTTTTTTTGGTCAAACTAGGTTTATGGTTTATCAGTCTAATCAGACACATACATACGTTACATATATGCATGTCTCTTGCCAGGGCAGCCGAGGCGGGTATCTGGACTTCGTCTTTGTTGCGTTGAGGTGCAATGGGAGCGTTGGACAATAATACAAAACCACCGCGTGAGGGGAGAGGCTTCTTAATTACTTTCAGTTGCATCCTTTTGGACATGTCTGTCGTTTTCAACAGTCTTTTGCCGGCTGCCAGTGTTGTTTGTATACCTGCCTATGAGCCACGCGTACCTAAATAGCTAGATACGCCTGCAAAAACCCCTATCATTATTGAACTGGGCTCGTATGGCCCAGAGGTCCAAGTATGTTACACAATACAAAACGAAAAATGAAATTTCACAAATTGGAGAGAACATAACCGGGCCATGGAATGAGAATTTGCATTCAAGTCAAGACAGGCAACTGTGGGGGTCGGTCGGTCCGGCGCAAGTCTCGCGGCTACTACAAACAGCCACATCCCCCTTCTACCACCACCAAGCTTCACTACTTTCATCACCCTTTCCGCATCGCCGTGACGTAGCCCTTGAGATGCCTCGCTCTAAAAACGGTTACAGTAAGATGTTGCAGTGGCTCTCGGCTTATTTCTTGTATATCAACATGCCATGACTGACCAATCCGTAGCATGGTAGGTTCTAGAAATCGTTGCTTCACCAGCCTCGCAAGCTCACGCGCCGATCCAGTGAAACCTGTCGAAAGCGGAAAGTAAAATGTGAGTACACATTCTGCGCATCTATGCAGCTAGTTTTGTGTGCGCTGTGCTTAATTCATTGTTAGGCGATGAGAATACACCCATATGTGGTCAATGTGTAAAGGCTGGCAGGTACTGTCGTCGCCCTGCTCTGGCAGGAAGCATCGCAGGCGCAAACAAGCGCGAAAAGACGAGTATGTTTGCCGAGCTTTACAAAATTTGACCTGGATTCATTCTGATTTTGTTGCTTCCCTGTAGCGTGGACTGGGAAGTTCCCTCACCCACAGACACCGAGGGTTGCACTGCAAAACGCGGATGTTTCGATCCTGTTTTCCCTCTACTTGAGCGGCCCATCAAGCTGGTATGATCTATGTGATTCGCGGCAGCACTTTGCTACGGTTGTTCCTAAACTTGCACTGGACAATGAGCTCCTGTTTTGCGCGGTCATTGCCTTGGCTGCAGTGCAGGCGAGCCGAATAAGCGCAAAAGCCCTGCGAGACTTCGCAGAGTTTTACCACGGACACTGTGTTCGATTACTTATTAAACTTACGGACGGTGATGATAGCCTCACAGATGGCACAGCTCTGGCGGCTACATGTTTACTGCGATCCTATGAAATTCTTCATGGTGCGTCGCAAGGATGTCATTTTACAGCCCTTGTACAAGTAACTGACTGCCGCAACAGAAGATGTCGATCCGAACACGCATCTTCAAGGCGCATTTTCACTTGCATCCAGAGAAGGTGCCTTCGCAGAAGTCGGTGGCAATCCATTACTAGCAGCCGGATTTTGGAACTATTTACGCGAAGACATTACTTTTAGCTTGTTCCAAGGCTGTCCGTTAAAGATTGATCTGGCCGTGGTCGAAACACCACTATTTTCCGCTGGTGAAAGTCACCTACATTCAATCTCGCTAATTTTGGGGCATATAATAAATGCTGCGTTTGTCGGCCCGTTACGGGAGCCAGAATGGCAGCAATGGTACTGCGACACAACCGGTTGGCTGGACAGCTTGCCAAGGCATCTTCTTGCCTTTTCCACCACCAGAGCTGCCGGTGAAACTCTTCCCCAGATAAGATTTCTGCAGGACTTCCATGGTATATAGGCAGTCCATAAACCCTACTTTCTACCAGTGGCTGACCAAGAGGGTTAGCATCGGCAATGCATTATTTTCTCGTGGCTAGTTGCATTCTTGCCGCCAACGCACCACCGAATTGCGCCTCTGCAGTTTTGAACAATAGCAGTATCAGTCCGCAAAACTACGCAACAATTGCGGATACGTTGGAATACATGGCTCTACAAATATGTGGCATAGCCTTCACAACTAATATACCTTCAGTGGTTGTCAATGCATACGGTCCAATCTCGTACTGTAAGTGAGAAGGCACGAGTAGGGCAAAAAAGGTACATTTGATTAACATGGCAAGGCGGAAAATTTATAAAGGACGATGGTGCTAGAGACGAGGTGGTCCGCCGCCTGCATGCGTCTCGCAAGTTGACTGGCTGGCCAGTAGAACGGCTCATACAGGGCCTGCAGTTGTCCTGGGACCAAGAGTTTTTGTCACCGGCATAACTATTCAGTAAGCAAAATGTCGCGACCACCATATATTTACTGCCTATTCTTCATCGAGTTCCTCCGCGTCCGGCAAGCCAAGCGAAGTCTGTGGGGTAAATCTGGGGGAACTTCCCGATTTAGGCGTGCAGATACTGAAGTTTTATCCCGAGCTCGGGATTCCCACTATTTACAGCTGCGTCATCCGCCATGGGACGGATATATAACAGGTGGCTACCGTTTTGTAAAGGTACGACTTTTTTTTTTCCCGCAAAGTGTTTTTTTTTATAACCTCACCTAGTTTGTTTGTCATAAAGCCATGTATTATCGTATGATTGCGCGCAGCTTCTTGCCGCGACAGATGCGCCGAAGTTTGGCAACAGTGGCAAATAATCCGAATGGCTCTGGACTGCCTGTGACAGTAAAGCCGTCTGCGGAAGAGATAAAAAGTCGAACTCTTGGTGCCAGGAATCTTGAAACTGCAGTGCGCCATATGCATCGCGATGGCCTGGTAGTCATCGAAGACGTAGTGCCGCACGCTGCTCTGGATGCTCTGAACATCAAGATGGCACAAGACGCCCGCACCCTGCAAGCCCGGGGTGAAGATGGGCCCTTCAACTACAACCTCGGAAACTTGCAGCAAGACGCACCTCCAGTCGCAAAGTACTTTAATCCTTCTATTTTTATCAGTGAGCTACGAAATCCTTGCCACACCGATTCCGACTGGTCCTAATACATAGTCCATCGCTAGATCCAATTGCAACACAAGTCACCTCTGCTGTACTCGGACCGAGGCCGAAATGGACGTTTTGTTCAGCCAACGCCGCCATGCCCCCCCTTCCTGGCTCCTCGCCCCAGCGCCAGCCTGTCCACGCAGACGCGGATTTTGCTCACCCCGCTCATCCGTTTGCCCTTGTCGTCAACGTGCCTCTTGTTACAATGACACCAGAAAACGGCTCCACGGAGATATGGCTCGGTACGCACAATAACGACCTCTATTCACAGGAAGGCGCTCATGGGGAGAGGGCCAGTGGTCGTATCAAAAAGTACCTTCTTGAGGCAAGGCAGGCTGTCATCCCACCTGCACAACCTGTTGTTAAAAAGGGCTCGCTCGTCATTCGTGACCTGCGACTCTGGCATGCAGGAATGCCGAATTCAACTGAAGAGATTCGCATCATGCTGGCTATGATTCATTTCGCGCCGTGGTACCGAAACCCAATGCGGCTGCGCCTTGGTGAGGATGTGCGGCCAATTCTGGAACATGCAGAACGTGAGAGTAAATTGGGACTTGAGGCACCTGTAGACTGGATCAAGACTGAGGATGTTCTGGGGGAGTACTTGAATCGGGGCTTCGGGAATAGCTACGACTTCAACCAGGCGCCGTAGAGGCTCCACGTGTAGAGGCAAGAATGTTATGTACTGAATTTAGTATAACTGTTGCTGTAAATTATTTTGCTAGATAAAAAGACTCTGCTCTTATTGATGTCAGTAAAATTCAACTTTTTGTGTTGTTGTCGTACTTGCAAATATAATTCCAATCATGCTGGTTGCTTCCTTACAACCGCAAACAATAGATGGCACACGTGAGGCTGGACGTGGCGTTGTCATCCGATCCGAATATCTCATCGGACTGAGAATCATTGCCACCTAATGATTCGAGCCATTCCCTGACGGGAGGTACATATTGTGCATTTTCGGCAGGTGTAATAGTGGCGATCCTGCCGGGCGTGGTACTGGCGTGTTAACTCGGCATCTTGCTCGCGGCCATCAGGGATCGCAGTCATGTTGAACTCTGGCAGGAACCGCACTTTCGGGTCGATGTGGATATGGTAGAAGCGAGTGACGGAAAACATGTTTTTAAAGAACGGCAAAAAGGTTGACACAATGGGAGAAGAAGTTGTCTAGAATGGTGACGTCTGCGGCTCTTTGCGGGGTTTGCAATGTTTGGTTTGCGCTGGTTGGATTGTTGAAGCCTTGTTGCGGCTCTCTTTGGACAAACAACGTTCCCCACAGTCTGTCTCGTGGACAAGGCTGAGCAAAAACAGAATACCGCTCTGTTGCAGATTTGCCGTCAGAAAAGCTGTAGCTAGCTGCTGGCCATAAAGTAAGATTTAGTTGCATTTGTTTTGACAATACCACCGACAGAGTCATTCAAAAACAATGTTGTTGTAGATTATACATTTCAGAGACGTTAATGTGATATGATTAGTAAGAGGTAAATAGTTTCTGACATATCGAATAAAGCAGTGCTCAACGGCATCGAAGGCTTTATGTGTCTTGAGTAGCGGAAGATACGTATAACGTGCAAGATTACAATAATTCAATAATCCTCTTTCGACAAGTAAACTAAGGCCGGACCTGAAGGATATACCGCAAGAGCTTACACAGAGTGGCATGCATAGCAGCAGTGTTAAAGAAGTCAAATCAATTTTTCCTAATTTGATAGAAAAGAAAAGAAAATGTTCATCTTCCTCATTATTTCTGTTTTATATAAATTTCAACAAGGAGGCTCCAGGTCTATGGAAGTAGGCCAAACCGTAGCCCAAAAAGAGCTGACAACGTAGTGGTTTGCATGGAGCAATATATGGGCAACGCTCACTGCATTATTAGGTATAGAGTATTGATTTTAAGTTTATTTAAGCACAATATTTTTATTTTCTTAGATGATTCAATTTTAGTTTATTTATTCCAATTTATAAACGGTGTAGTATCGCAATATTGAATAATAGCCCGAGGCCTGTACGCCCACCCACCCATGGCGGCCATCCGTCAGTCTAGAACACCACAGCGTGCTGCGTCATTCTTTGCTGACTGCCAAGAGCTTCTCAGACTACAACAACTAGGCACAATGGCTCAATTGCGCCAAATAGCAATCTCGCTGCTGTCTGCTAATCAATACCCGCTATTTCATTATTAATCATTCTGAGTGGGGAAACAAGGCAACGACCGTCGCCAAAGCCATACATCGTACATACTTTGCACATCGTCTCCCGATTGACAATTACCCAAGTGAGAACTGTACCCGAAGCTGTGAATATGGTGGGATGCTTGGCCAGGCTCCGCTTTGGTTCCGCGAGAAAGAAGACTAGTATCCAGGATGCCATTTGCAGTATAAGAGAGCAGTTGGTGTTATGCCAGGATCGTGAAAAGCAATTAAAGGAAAAAATGGCCCAACAACTTGCCATTGCACGCAGAAATATTCACTTGAATGAGGCAGGTTGGTAACTGCCACTGTGAAAACTTGAAGAAATTCGCTGATTTGGGGCACATCAGTCGCAAGGCAATCTCTTGAACTCAGAAAAAGATATGCAGAGCAATGTGCAAAGACACAGAAACATGTAACAACACTACAGCAACAGATTTTTGCGCTAGAGTCAGCAAATATCAACCAGGAGACACTGGCCGCCATGCAGCATGCAACCAAAGGTGTGAGGAAGTCAGGCGACAAGCTCTCCCCAGAGCAAATGAACAAGATAACGTGCGCGATCAACAAAAATGTACTTATTCTTAGTGAGCTGGGATCTAACCGTTTTGCATATAGGGAGAGGCTACAAGAGCATAATGCAGCTCGCGAAGCGATTGCTGAGGCCAAGCAGCACACCACTATCACTACGCCGGCGGATCCAATGGACGTAGAGACTGAGCTTGAGAATTTGAGAAACAAGGAACAGCTGCTAGAAAATGAAGAACCAGAAAAATAAAAGTGATCTGAAACCAAAATCTGGGGCATCAGCTGTGCAGCTGGTCAGCGTTTCTTTCAATGCCAATCCGACCCGTTCACCCGCCATGAATATGCAAAACTTCTTCGACTCTGCCAATAGCCCGATGAGAAAACGCAGTTTAATTAGATGCTGAAGCAAGTCTTGGACAAGTAGAAGTTGGTGTGGCTGAGAGCCGAGATCCACCACTATGTTGGAGTGGATAGTTTCGCTTGTAAATACGCCGATTCTCCGAGCACAACAGTCTGGGGTCTATGCTGATAAGAGCTACACAACTGCCGTATCGCAAACCGGTCAACACGCTGAAATGACAAGAGAAATATCTCACCATTTATCCACAGAATGATTTGTGGCTGGCACTAACTAATAGTCTTTGGGGGTCACATCTGCATTAAGTTGTCCTTGGCTCGTGTTATGCGGGGGATCTACGCTGCCCCGCGCATGGGGATTTCTGGGACAAGAACAAAGGCCCTAATAAGTCCAGTAAGGATTGTGATGCCTAGATTGCCCCCTAAGGCGATGATACATATATCCGTCAAGCTCCTACTGGTTTCTTTGGGTTCAAATTCGCCACTCTCTCACCTCCCAGCTCTCACCTCCCAGCTCCCAACATTCATCCGTCAATATGAGCCACGAAGTAGACACAGAAGCGCAGCACCAAGACGCCATACATCTAACCGTCACACATGGCACCATTAATGTCGATGATGGCGGCGCCGCCAAGTTTGATGCACAGGAGCAACGCCACATTGGCACACTGGATCGCAAGCTCAAATCTCGCCATGTCCAGTTCCTCGCCCTCTCCGGTGCTATTGGGACTGGTCTCTTTGTTGGCAGCGGCCAGGTGCTCTCGCTCGCCGGCCCGCTGTCCGCTTTCATCTCCTACGCCATAACGGGATTCAACCTGTACTGTGTCATCAACTGCCTCGGCGAGATGGCGGCATGGCTGCCCATTCCCGGCGCAGTTTCCGTCTTTGCGACTCGCTATGTCGACCCGGCGCTGGGCTTCACCCTGGGCTGGAACTATTGGTATCAGTTTGCGATTGGCGTGCCCATCGAAATTACCGTCTGCGCCGTCATCATAGACTACTGGCCCAACAACGTGCCCAAAGTGGCGCTGATTACCGTCTTCTTGGCCGCCATAGTGCTAGTGAATTGCCTGCCGGTGCGCTTCTATGGCGAGGCCGAGTTTGTGTTTGGCGCCATTAAGCTGACGACGATTGTTGGACTCATTCTTCTCATGTTCATCATTACCGTGGGCGCCTCACCGTCAGGCGACGCCATTGGGTTTCGGTACTGGAAACACCCGGGTCCCATGAATGAATATCTGGAAAGTGGCTCGCTGGGTAGATTTCTGGCCTTTTGGAAAGTGTTTATCCAGGCGACTTTTTCCTATGGTGGCAGCGAAATGGTGGTAGTAGCCTCGGGCGAGACGGAGAACCCGCGCCGCAACATTCCCAAGGCAGTCCGCCGCGTGTTTTGGCGCATTCTTCTCTTTTACGTGCTCGCCATTTTCCTTGTCGGCCTCTGTGTTTCGTCCCAGGATGAGAAGCTCCTGAATGCCATTAGTTCCTCGGCACCCGGTGCAAAGCAGAGCCCCTTTGTCATTGCGATTGGGAATGCTGGCATCAAGACGCTGCCGGGCATCATCAACGGCGTCATCCTCACTTCGGCCTGGTCTGCGGGCAATTCCTTCTTTTACGCCTCGACGCGCGTGCTCTACTCGGCGGCTCTCGATGGCAAGGCACCATCTATCCTCAAGTTTGAGCGCTTTGGCGTGCCGTATGCCTGCGTCGCCGCCACGACGGCCATCTCCCTGCTCGTCTACCTGAATGTCAACAATGCATCCGCCGAGGTGTTTTTCTGGATCAGTAACCTGTCTGCGGTGAGCACGCTCATCGTTTGGGCGAGCGTGGCATTTACGTATCTGCGCTTCTACCAAGGTCTCCGCCACCACGACGTGGACCGCGATACATTGCCGTACAAATCGCCAATGCAGCCTTTCCTGGCGTATTTTGCCATTGTATTTTGCCTGTTTATTGCATTTTTCAATGGATTCGACGCCTTCTTTCCGGGAAAGTTTTCGGCCAAGTCTTTTCTACCACCGTACATTGATATTCCCATCTTTTTGGGTTTGTTTTTCGGGTATAAACTGGTGAAGAAGAGTCAGTTTGTACCACTAGCCGAGATGGATCTATGGTCAGGCAAGGCAGAGATTGATCGACTGGAGGGGACATGGGTGGTCCAGAAACCCAGAAACTTTCTGGAGAGGATCTGGTTTTGGCTGGCATAAACGTGTTTCCGTTTGTGTCGGATTTGAAGGCACTCAGAGATGGGGAGAGTGATTCGAGCCAAATAGAGCTTATTAATGCATGAACTGTAAGGTAAATACAGGCCATTTCTTCTCTTATCAATCTAAGTTGGTTTTAATGCTCTCTTACAATGCCGTATTTGCCATTTACATCCACTTTTGGTTACTTCCCAAAAGGGTAATTGGTAGCCCCACCCGACACCGGCCCGGCAGCCAGGGGTGAGTAAAAAAAAAAAAGGCGAGTCACGTGTTTCGGGATGCCCAGGAGAGAAGGAAAAAGAATCTGTTCCGTCATATGGAGCTTCATAGATAGCCAAATCCACTCTCTCCCTTTCGGCCAAGCAGCACACGGCCCTTTTGCTCTTGTCGTCTTCTCCTTCGTCCCTGTCCTTTTCTGTACTACCGACTTTATCTTTCCCTTAATAATAATACTTTTCACACCTTCTCCAAGATGGCGATGGATCACGGACGAGACCCCTGCCCCTGGGTTATCCTGAACGATTTCGGCGGTGCCTTTTCCATGGGTGTACGTTTTCATTCTTTGCGGTCGTGGGCGCATGAGCGACACAAGTTGAGAAGAGTCTGGTGAAGTAGTAGCTAACTCAGGGTCATAATAGGCCATCGGTGGTACCATTTGGCACGGCATCAAGGGTTTCCGCAACAGTCCGTATGGCGAAAGACGAATCGGCGCGCTGACGGCCATCAAGATGCGCGCGCCCGTACTCGGCGGCAACTTTGGTGTCTGGGGTGGTCTCTTCAGCACATTCGACTGCACGGTCAAGGGCATCCGCCAGAAGGAGGATCCCTGGAATGCCATTACGGCCGGTTTCCTGACGGGCGGCTCGCTGGCCATGCGCGGTGGCTACAAGTCGGCGCGCAATGGCGCCATTGGCTGCGCTGTGCTGCTGGCCGTCATTGAGGGTGTCGGTATCGCCTTTGGCAAGATGATGGCTGGTAGCACGAAGCAAGAGGTAAGGCGCTTTTTTGGCGACGGAGGGGAGAAACTGCTCCAGTTTTGCTAACAATTCTTCTTCCAAAATTTAGGCTCCCCCAATGCCTGCTGAGAACCCTGCCATCGCATAAAATGTAACAACACAAAATTTGATCTCGAATGACGAAAGAGAAGAGCATTGGACGCACAAACAGACACATCACCACACCACTGATTCCATAAAAAATCACGAATTGAATAGACATTTTTGGAGAGCGAACACCGGCCACAACGGACTACCACGATTCGATTTTGATCTACAGGGAAGGAGAACGAGGCAAAACCTGACAAGAAAACTCCTGGCGTCGATCTACATACATACTTGAACTTTGCCCTGGGAGGGAAAACATGACTGGAAAAAAAGGAAAGACGATGAGACTTTCCATCAGGCTAACTTTAGGGGCATAGCGTTTGCTTTTTTTATACACAATTTTTGTACGCCTGGATTTGGGCGTTGTATTATGTACTTGTACACCAAAAAACCACTTTGAACTAGACCAAATACATGCAATGATGCTGTGCAACTGGCTGCGGGTGAACGTGAGGTAACGGTGGAGGATGGGCTGTGATCTCAGCAGTGCAGTGTAGTCTCTTGAATTCAAGAAGCCACGAGACACCGGTTCGTCGGCATTGTTGTGTTACAAAATGAGAGTTCTCTAAACGGCATTGCGTCGCGTTTAAACGTGTGGCATGGCCTTATGGAGAACTCTCAGATTCGGAGAGAGCACGGATATCTACCATCAGCATGGTTGGCTTCTGTCTCCATTACTCGCTGTACTGGTCCCTGGCTTCGTTCTCGCCCTGTCAGCGTTAGCCTGCATCAATGTTGGACCCTGCTGTTGGCCACGGAACCTGGCCACCTGTACATCCCTCTTCCTGGAAGTCGATTAACATTTCAAACTGGAATGATAAACTGATTCCGGGGCAAGTAAAATCAAAGGGTTTCGCAAGAAGACCGTCGACGGCGGGAATCGCCCCGAGAACGCGGCACTCTGAAGCAGACCAACGATCGCAGAGTTTCCCTTTGTTTCCGCGTGGTGATATCATTTGTTGCAGTCATATGCGCTTGAATGTTGCCATTACGATCCCTATTGGCGACTTGTGAAAAGGTGAGCTGGTCCGCAGCTAACTTGTTACTTCCAGACGCACCCCCTTGTTTCAACGCCGTGCCTTCGAGCGTCTTGTCTTGGACAGCAAGCAAAATTTCATTCAAGTAGGCTCTCTGGTCGTTATTCTGATGGCGTCCGGTTAAAGAGATGCTGGTGAGCCCGTTTTGGTTTAAATGGCTGCAAGGGAATTGCAATTGCCGTTCGTTCGTTGGGTCGCATCTAGTATCCGCACAGGCAATTGCAATGTTGCAGTCCTTGAACACTGCGTTTATATTTCGCGATACACCGAATTCCATGAAATCTCTTGAATAATGCTGTATTCTCTTCACATGTGAGCCGGTAGATCGTTTCTTTCACGGCCAACCTAGCACTCAAGCCAGTAATGACAGCGGTTCCTTGGTAGGGTACATAATTTTGGATCGCACGACTGAGGCAGTATGTTGAGGCACCAGGAAGAAATTATGCATAAGGTTTAGTTGGCAATTCTCAATATGGTTGAATAGTTGTGTCATAACAGCGGGCAAGCTTCGCGCTCCACAAGGGATTCACATTTTTCGCACAGCTGTCTTTTATTATTGTTTGTGATTTTCTTGCATGGATCCGGTTCGTAAACAGATGTCATGGATGGAACTTTTCCAAAGCAGTTTAGTCTCCGACGAGATGGCCCACGGGTTGCCGATGCAGGGCCGTCTCCGGTCAGCAGAAAAAAATAGTACTGGAGTGGCTCCGCATACTGGGCCTTTTTTTTTTGGTGCTCTTGCTATTAACTGGCCTTCATTACCTTCCAACTATGGGGTTGACTGAGCTGTAGATCGCTTTGATTTGGAATTCTAAAGGGCCGAGCATATGCAGAGTTGTACCATCCTGCCAGAGAGGCAATAGGACATAGAATTGAGGTTACATGGGTAATATAGTTGATACTGGTATATGAATTCAATTGTAATACCACGATAAAAACAAGTTGCGTCAATATGACAGTATCCCGCTTTCCTCGAAGCATCCGCGTTGACCTCAATTTCTATTGGCGTTTATTATGTTCCTGGATGCGTACTAGAGCTTAACTAGTTCCCGCCAATCCCTGCTATCTAAGTTGTGTGCTGGAACAGAACAGCCGCTAGCTAATGCGGCTCAACTGGACAAAGGTTGAAGCAAAAGCCAACGTTCGAGTAGCTAACTAAAAAATGAATAAGGATATCCCGGCGTGTTCCACAACACCCTGTTTCTTTCGAGCATGTTCCTGTTCCACCTTGAACGCAAAAAGCCCACTCATGTCAAATGTGAGCTGACGTTGTCTTTGCTTGTGAGACATCTCCCCGGAGATGCTCAATCCTAATCGGAGATTTGCGGGTAAACCCATCGCATATTTTCCACTCTTGACTCAAAAGTAAAAAAATTATTAAAAAAATAATCATAAGAAATGAGACACCTGCATAATTACTAGACACTGTAGAAAATGCCTCATTAGGACAAGAAAACCACGCCACCTACGCTTTTGTTCCGTTTTACAAACTGTAGACGGCATCATCCCGAGTCGAGCCGGCTTTGGTGCCTCGCGCCTCTCCGTGACTCCACAAAGCCGACCACAAATCAGCCCACTCTTGCACGTTTGACGTCGCACTTTTTTTTAACCTCGCCCAAGGTTGTAATTTAAGTATTTGTCAATTGATTCAGACTCCGGGTCTAAAGCCTTCGGCAGAGGTGGTAAATTACCTTTCAGGCACTTCTGATTGGCATAGACCGGCATGGGTCCTTTCCGTCTTATTGCCCAACTACGTTTTATTTCACATGTAGATTTTTGCATCTCCGGTCGTTCATGGCGGCTATTTGTTTTCGTATTTGTAAAAGTATATATATAGATATAGATCTTTCTTAGTTTCCCGGCACAAATATCGTGGCTTCACCCCATCTCACAACTCGATCTGAACTTATACCACTCAATTACAACCCTCATCCACTTACACAACCAAAACTGAAATACGTCATAATCTACATGTTTCGCCTCAGTCCTCTAACTCGTCGCACCCTCAAATCAACCCTCCAGCAGCCTTTCCGTCCCCCCGCCTCCTCTTGTTCCTTATTCCACACTTCTAACGCCATGGCTGCCGCCGCTCTGACTCAATCCCAAATCGCCATTGTCAAATCCACCGTACCCATCCTCAAACAACACGGCGAGGTCATCACAAAGACCTTTTACACAAACCTCCTCGCCGCCAACCCACAGCTCCAAAACTACTTTTCCCTCCGTAACCAGGCCACCGGTGCGCAGCAGGCCGCCCTCGCCGCCTCCGTCTTCGCCTACGCCTCCTACATTGACGACCTGCCCAAGCTGCACCACGCCGTCGAGCGCATCGCCCACAAGCACGCCTCCCTCTTTGTCCAGCCTGAGCAGTACGCCATTGTCGGGAAGCACCTCGTCGGCGCCTTTGCCCAGGTCCTCGGCGATGCGCTCACCGACGACGTGGCCGACGCATGGAAGGCCGCCTACGCCCAGCTCGCTGACGTCTTTATCAACCGCGAGAAGCAGCTCTACCGTGACGCCAAGGACTGGCAGACCTGGCGCGACTTTACCATTGTGAAAAAGGAGGACGTCTCCGAGGGAGTGGTGAGCTTCTACCTTGAGCCGGCGGACAAGAAGGCGCTGCCCACCTTCCTGCCGGGCCAGTATGTCAGCCTTCAGATCCCCATCGAGGAGCTGGGCGGCCTGCTGCAGAGCCGCCAGTACAGCCTCAGTGCCGCCCCCGGCGCCGCCTCCTCGACGTGCTACCGCGTCACCATCAAGAAGGAGGGCGACGGGAGCAGCACGAACCTCGCCGCCGCCGTCGGCGACGGCGACGGCGGCAAAGAGGAGCTCGCGGCGGGTCACATTGCGGGCGTGGTCGGGAACCGCCTGCACGCGAGCTACCGGGTCGGCGACACGGTGCAGCTCAGCCCGCCCCGCGGCGAGTTCGTCCTCGACACCTCCGCCATGGCGCCCTCGGCGCCCGTGGTCCTCATGTCCGCCGGCGTCGGCGCCACGCCCCTCCTCTCCATCCTCGATTCCCTCCAAGCCAGCACCGCTCGCCCGGTAACGTGGGTGCACGCGGCGCGCAACTCCAGCGCCGTCTGCTACGGCCGCCATGTCCGCCAGGCCGCCCAGGACGCCAACGCCAGCGTGACGGCCAAGGTGTTTCTGGACAAGGTCGTCGAGTCGGACACCAAGGGCGTCGACTACGACTACGCGGGCCGGTTCAACATGGGCGCGCTCATCAAGGACCAAGTGCTGCCGCTGGCGGACAAGGAGGCCGAGTACTTCCTATGCGGACCGGCCGGGTGGATGGTGCAGGTCCGGGCCGACTTGCAGGCGATTGGTGTGAACCCGGACAAGGTGCACCTGGAGTTGTTTGCGACTGGAGATCTTTAGAAAGAAAACGATTTTGGGCCCAAGTAGACAAAAGCCTCTTGCATTTTATTGTTTTTGTTTTTGTACATTATTACATCATAGAGTAGAACTCAGCTAGACGAATGACACGAAGAAAAATCACGACCTGACAAAACAATAAAATCAATTACCACTATGAGAAAAATCAAAGAAAAAAAAATCCCAATATATTTAAAGTTGCGGTCTGATTAAAATGGGAAATATTGAAAGAGGTGCAAAAGAAACAGAAAAGTTCAAAACTCCAATCCCAACCGTCCAATTCACCTGCAAAACCTTGCCCATTTGTTCTCTCTCTCATTAACTAACCGTGTAAAAAAAAGAAGAAAGTCAAAACACCAAACGCACCGAAAAAAAGAAATGAGTTGAAAATGCCCCTTATCCTTTGACAATAACCCCCTAGCGTAGCTCGCGGCTTCCCTTTCCACTTCAATTGCTTCCATGGCGGTTTGCAAACCCAATAATGTTCCTCACTTCCTTCCAAGCGTTTTATGCAGCACACCCCATGCCTTTCAGAAAATAAATAAACCCATCTTCGAAGCCATCGCCGACGGTAATCCACGCGCGCGGGGGGTATGAGTATGTATGATTTGCCGTCCTCAAACAACGCGTGCACGCGCACACAAATTGGTGCACGCTTCCAAGACACAAACGCCAATTCCAACTCAATGTCCCGAGGCCAAAAAGTCTTTCGCTCAATCGCCGATACAAAGAACCGTTTTGGTATAGTCGCTCCAAAGTATATGCCGAGTCGTTGTCCGTAATAAAACACCCACGGACAAAGGTGCGCCGTGACTGTTGAAAAACACCACTCCAAATTGCCAATTCCTTAAAAAAACCGTGCCAAAAGAAACAAACTCCCAAATGGATGCCCTGTCGAGTGGCCAAAACCTTGCCTCGTCTCGACTCTCCCAAGTCCAGATCCTTGGTTTATAGCAGCAACTATCCTCCCAATCGCCCCATATGCCCAGTATATATGCCACACGGTGCCATCAGACTGATAGGCCGCAATTAAGTAACAACCCCTTGCCAGATGAAATAAACTTTCCAGATCAATCCTGTTTGCTCCGCTTGAGATACTGGCTTCCATTATGAAACTGGAAACCAATACTCAAATCAAATTTTCCTTGCGCCAAATTTTCAGTACAAAACCCATGTTGAAGCGCCACCCTTTCATCCAGTTGACACGTATATGTATATAATAAGAAACAATGAGAAAAGGGGGGCGAGACTATCAGAAACTCCGCGTAGGAAGCGAATAAGATTTAGCCCCAAACACTGGCCTGGGCACCGAGACCAGACGAGCCTTGGCCCCAGACGCCATTGCCGCGACCCCAACCGCCGGAGGCGGCGAGAGGGGTGGTAGAACGCTTAGACTGAGCACTGGCTGCCGGGGTTCCAGTGCCAGCAGGACGGGTGCCAATTGGAGCGACGGAAGCACCCTGCTGGCCAGGCTTAGATCCCGGAGCAAGGTCGCGAGGAGGCGAGGCACCAGTAGGGCTCGAAGTGTTGGTACGGTTCTGGGCGCCAACGGCATTGTCAAAGACCTTGTTGTTAGGGCCTGAGCTCTGGGGGCTGTTGGTGCTGTTGGGGCGAGGGCTCATCTCGCTCTGGCCAGAGGCGTGATCGTTGGCCGAGGTGGGAGTGCCAACATCGCCAACAGGGGGGCGACCAATGTTGTCGAAGGCAAGTGGGGAGGCACCACGGAGGCTAGACGCGCCGCTGGGACCGGGAGCTCCTTTGCGAATGTTGCCACTCTCGTCAACATAGCTAGTCTTGTCTGCAAACGGGCCTTCGCCGTAGAGAGCACTACGCTGGCGGGCAATAAGCTCACGAGTCTCCTCCTCGGACATGTGCTTGCTGTTGCCGCCACCGTTGTTGCCGTTCTGGCTTGCGGCGCTGTTGGTGGTAGCATTGCCCTGAGTGTTCCCAGCATTTCCCTGAGTGGCATCAGCCAAGACAGCTACGGAGTCCAACATGTCAGTACAAGGTGTGCAAATCAATATAGCAATTCTAGCCCTTGGCCTTTTGGAAAGAGGGCATGAGAAACAAGCCGCAAATAGGTAACGCCTCGGGCAGACGTAATGGGTGGAGAAGAAATTTTTTAAAAGGGCGCGTGCCACTCTCATGGCCAGTGTTGCTCTATATTGGGCATTTGCTCTCTGGCATGCTCCGTCATGGAAATTGCGAATCTGTAGAGGGGGAGGGCCTACTTCTTTGATACTGCTGCTCGGTATGCAGGTTTCGGAGTTCGCGTTCGCGCTGAGCGGCCATCCGCCTCTTTGCCTGCATCACCTGCTCGGCGTCGCTGGAGCCACGGGAAGGCTGGTGATGTCTTTGGGAGGCGTAAAAGTTTTGCAGGTTGGGGCCAGGGGGACCGCGAGGTTCGTCGAAGTTGTTGACCGAGTGGGAGCGCGAGCTGCCTTGGCTGTGGGGGGCACGGCCTGCTATGAGAGTGGATGAGTATACAGGATGTGAGGCATGGCTATCAGGCACAAGACCAGATTCGCGAGGGATTGGGAGACTTACGGCGACCGCCCATGGCATAGCCCTTGCCAGACTTTTGAAGGTTCTCGTGGGCACGATCAACCTCTGTAGAGATGGTCAAGTTAGCGACGAATACGAGTGGATCGCGGGCTGGGCAAAAATTGTCGACTCAGGGGTATTGAGCAAGATAAGACAGGAGAAGAAAAAAAAAGAGGTTGAACGAGGCATCGAGGGTAGCCGAAGGGAAACGAACCATCAAACTGGTAGGAGAAGGCATAGTCATCCTGAGGCTGAGGAGCGCTGGCACCTGGAGAAGGGGCTAGTTAATATGGCGCAAAAATAAGGACAGAAGCCAAAAGGGTCATCTCGAGGTTCAACGTACCAGTTCGGACGGGGGTCGAAGATCCCTGGTGCTCCCAGTTGTTCTGGGCCTGGCCAGCAGTCCACTGTGCGTTCTCGTAGTAGGACATGATGTCTGCAGGAGATGACTGAAGCACAAGTCCAGAAAGAAGATGATGAGACGGATGACAGAAAAAAAGTCAGGAAATGTCTCGGGAGGTGTGGGTGACGTCGAGCTGAAATTGTCTGGTGGGAATATTTGTCAGCGGGGCGAGAGTTTTGCTTGGCGGGCTAGATAATGTGTAGCCGGGAAGAGGTTCGCAGGAGAAGAGAGCAAAAAAAAAAAGGACGAGTCAAAGATGAAGCGGGAAAAAAAAAATGAAGCGAGGCCAGCAAAGCGAGGCCAACGAAGCGAATGGGAACTCGGCGTGATGAAGCAGATTGGCAGCCCAAAGAAAGGGTTGGCTTCGGACAGTTGAAGAAAACGGGTTTACGCGTTGCCGCGGATGCTGCCGTATGTAGTGGTAGGGTCTGGTCAAGCCGCTAAACCAACTTTTTGCTGTGCTGACTTGAGGTTTCTTCAGGGGGTTTCGCGGGTCGGCGTAGGCAGGTCTTGGCGGAGAACAAAAGGGCCTGAGCAGTAACTATACTTTTGTCCTTTCCCAGAGGCACCTCATGCTTCTAGCGCGAGAAAGCCGGAAGAATACAGCGAGGACCGTCGCTGAAAAAACGGGGGCGAGAAATACAGGGCAGGGGTGCTGTGGACGAACAGTACTACTAAGGGGATAATAAACGGCTTCTCTACCCACCTTGGCAAATCAACGAGACCCTTTTTGGGCGACAACTTGAATTCGGAAAATTGGAAAACCAAAAAAGTCGAAAGATGGATTGTGGGTGTTGATGCAGAATCTGGGTGCTTCAGACGAGAGACCAGGCTCGATGAAGAAGAACCTGCGTGAGTGACGGAGCCTGCGTGAGAGACACCGACAACGGCGACACGGGGCAGAGAGGAATAATTAATTACTGTTGCGACAGGCAGATGAGGAACAAACACTGAGTTCCCATTTGGTCGAAAGAGGGGCGACCCGTACGGAGCACCAAGTTGGATACAGAACCAGCCCGGCTAATAAAACTATTATTATTTCTGTTTGGCTAATTTCTTTTCAAGGCCCGACTGGCAAATTCAGGCAGGTCCGTTTCTTTCCCGTCTTCGTTTCCGCAAAAAGGCCTTGCCACAGAAGCAACGCAGACTTGCTACAATTGGCGGGAGGCTGTACCCCGTGTGATGGTGGGAAGGTGACTGTTTACCCCTTTCCAGCGCCAATTACTGTAATGCAATAATTTTGTGATGGTGATGTGGGTTCTGTGGATGACGTTGTACTTGTCAGCCAGACGGTTCAGCCAAACATGTATACACCAGTACCGAGCGGTTGGATGCGCGCTGTTGTTTGAGAGGCCAAGACGCGCTGCGCCGGATGTACTGTGCCACTGCAACCGCTTTCCAAAGTTCCTGCCTATCAAGGCACTGTAGGCAGCGGCGCAACCACCACCCAGCTTGCCAGCTTGCCAGCTTGCCAACTTGCCAACTTGCCAACTTGCCAACTTGCCGACTACCACCTTTTGATATTTCCCTTCCTTGTTGAGGCGCAAAGGTGTCAATGTCCAATGTCCCTCTGTCGCGGGGCTCGTGGAAGGCGGGCGGGCAAGCGGGGCAGAGGCCCTTTTTGTCAATTTTTAGCGGGCTTGTATTGCGCTAACCAACTAGCCACTCTGGAGTGAGTGGACTGCTGGTTGCAATCTTCCAGCGGGCCATACGAAACAGGCAATCCTTCTTGACTCCGTTCTTTATCCGCCTCTGGAGTATTGGGCAATAAAAGACTCAAAGACCAAATTAGTCCTTACTCCGTATACATTTGAGATTCGGTTCCCATAATCGGATGCAGACTGTATGTGAAATGGGGACTCTAGAGTTGGTTCAAGTCAGGCTCTGCATCTAGGTACCAACTAATATTTTGTTGTACCGGACAGTGTGCTAAACCGTGGTGAATACTCGTTGGTAGCTTGTACAGTTTTTGCTCTTCTAGAATCGCAAAAAAAGCAAACCCTGGACTAAACCAACCATTTTACAGTTTACTGGTGACGGGCCAATCCCCATGCAGACGTCACCAAAACCAGTCACCACATGGCATTGCTGTAAATTAATTGCCCGCCTTGAGACGAACCCCACGAACTTGCACCTCGCCACCCAGTTTGCATCAAACAACACCTGCACCCACCACACCCATTTCCCAGCAGTGTCGTTCCATGATCCTCTCTATCCAGCTAAAATACATCCCAGTTGGACTTCAGCAGCTGCACCTCCTCGCCAAGAATTATCAGACCATGACGCAGACAGGCCCCTTTGCATGTCGTGGCAGCCCTCTCTGCGCTTCTCTTCTAATTTTCTTCTTCTTTTGCCCGCCCATCCGGCCCGGGGATAACGGAGCACATGGCTGTTATTCCCCAGTTGTTTCGGTCCGTTTGGGGTTTTTGCTACTCTAGTTACTGTGCTACCCTAATTTAGTACAGCGGCCTTCCTTCCTTCCGTCCTTCCGCCCTTCCACCCTCCTAAAACCACCCTCCCCAGTGGTTTGGGCTCTGGTAGATGCTCGATTGATATACATACATTCAGAGCACGCCAACTGGGAAAATTGCCTAAATAATTAGCAAAATAATCAAAAAGAAACATGCTCATCATCTTCCCGCCACCAGCCGTGGTTGCCCCACCCGGCTTGGTGCTGCACTCTAATGAAACCCACTGGCGAATCGGCGACTTCTTCACAAGAAGAGAAGCAGAACGGCCCAGAGTATTCAGCGAGACCAATACTCATCTTACTAGTTATCAGTATAATACCAAAGCTGACATGTTTCTCACCCAACAATTCCCCACTTGCCTTCCAACTCAGCTCACTTTTTCCTAAATTTCTGACTGCTTCTTTCTTCATGTCCAGTCGGATAGCCCAGACTATCCGCCTCCTCCAATATCAACTGTGGAGCTTCCAATTTCCGTACAGGTCGTCTTTGCATTCCTATCCATTTGATTACTCCATACCTAGTTAACGGTAGCTATCGGATCCGGCCCGTCTTGCTCTGTACCAGGCTCTTAGTTATTTATAGATACCGCATTCTGCAGGCTCAGCAATTGTTCTCGAGACCTAATAAAGAACTGTGCGACTGCGATGCAGTACAAATACAAGACATGACATCATCACTTAATTCCCGATTGGCGAACCTGACTTCACAGATGCCGCGAGGCCGCCCCAGGGCGCGGTAAGCCCGCTTCAAACCGGTGACCATCGGTTCTAGAGCAACTAATTTACCATCAGAGCAATTCAAAAAAGAGCAAATATAAAACACACAGAGCTTATTCATTACTATCTAGACTGATACACGTCTACCAATAGCAAATTCCCTGTGCAGACTCCAAACACGCATCCCATTCCGTTCAAGAGATTACAAGAGCCATCAAAAGTAGAATTGGCCCCAAAAAAAAACATACACACACAGCCTCATGTCAGCCATCGGCCCATATCCCAATTTATAGAAGCAAAGTGCCGACGAGAGCAACCGTGACCGAAGCGAGAGTAGCAACAAGAGACGAGCCGGTCAAGGTACCGGCATCGTTCTTCTTGGTGCCGTTGCCAG
The DNA here is from genome assembly GCA_900169235.1 of Zarea fungicola. Lineage (NCBI taxonomy): Eukaryota > Fungi > Ascomycota > Sordariomycetes > Hypocreales > Cordycipitaceae > Zarea > Zarea fungicola. Next base: position 7,952 of record FWCC01000167.1, on the reverse strand, counting down.
AGCCGGAGCCGGAGCTGGAGCTGGAGCCGTCAAGTGTAACGTTCTTCTGCGAGACGCCACTGTCGACAGCCGACTGCGAGCCGGAACCACTCAGGCCGGGGCCAGTGCCGGCACCCGACTTGATGTACTTTTCAGCCTCTTGAGGCATAGCAGGGATGAGGTCGGCGTCGACATTCCAGTTGGTGCTCTTGCCAGGGCACTTGGAATTGTGAGCGGTCTTCGAGGCGCCACCGTCGCCGCTAGGGGCGGGGTAAGCCTTGAGAGCCTTCTTGAAGTTGTCATACTCAGTGCCGTCACCTTCCTTGGTGACCTTGCCCTGGCCGTCCTTGCCGTCAATCTGCACAATACCGTACTTGCTCTCCTCGTACGAGTACTCATACATTATACCACCAGAGTATACGGCAGTCATTTCCTTGTCCATGAGAGCCTGGAGCTCCTGGAATTTGCGCTTGCCGTTCTGGTTGCACCCGTATTCGGAGAGGAAGAGAGGTACACCATAATCAGTGAAGTTCTTGACTTTTTGGTCCCAGCCAGACGTCTGGAAGTCCGTGTTGCACCACGAGTAGTCGTTGAAGGCAAAGAAGTCCGAGCGAACCTCGTCGGGGCCGCAGTTCATGTACAGGGCAGTCTCGAGACGGTTCTCGGAAACATCGGCAGCCGAGTAACCGACAGGAATAGGGCGTGAGGCTTGGGCCTTGATGTAAGCGCGGAGATCACGGGTAACCGCCTTGATGTACGGAGCATTGTACGTCTCGTTGATTTTGCTAATGACCTCGTTGCCCGAGAAGAAGGCGAGCGTATTCTTGTACTTGGCGAATTCCGAGACGGTGGCAAAGATGCTCTGGAGGTAGGCAGCGTTGTAGGAAGGCGCAGGGTCGGCGCGGTTGATTGAGTAAAGGCCGTTGTTGACATCAAGAACGAGGTAGATGCCAGCATCGGCGAGAAGACCCATGCATTCGGTGTGATCCTTGGAGTTGTCAACAGTGTATACTCGAATGGTGTTGACGCCGAGATCCTTAAACCACTCAATATCACGACTGCAGATGCTCTTGTCGGCCAGAGGGTCGACTCTGGCAGCATCACCACCGGGCTGGTAGTCGATACCGCGGATGTAGAAGCGCGTGTTGCCCTGGTAGAAAGCTGGCGGTGTATTCGTTGTTAGCCTCAGTAGATACAGAAAGATGACAAGCGGGAGGGTCGATAATGCTAAAGTATGGACATTACATACCATTACCAGAGAGAGTGATGGGAACAGGGTCGGCACGCTTGGCGGGCGAGGCGCCAACGGAGCCGACGGCAGCAAGTGCTGACAAGACAGCAAAACCCTTCATGGCGGTGATTAAACTATCAGACGTAGAATGTTTGGTGATGTAATACTGTGCAGGGCGCTGTTGCGGGGTGAGTGTATCGCGAGTGGAATAGTAATTAAAACAAGGGCGATTGCCAAGTAAAGCGGCGGATTCGAGAGAGTGTAGAGAAGAAGAAGTGGTCGGGGATGAAAATGGCTACCAACAAAGAGCGGGTTGGAGCGGTTGCTAAAATGAGTATGGAAAGAATTAAAAGTGAAGCAAAAACGATTGAAGATGGAAAAAAGAAGAAGTTGCCAATGACAAGACTGAGAATTGGGAAGGAGAAAACAACGAGATGGAGCGAGGGAGGGAGGTCAAGAAATGAAATACGGCAGGGAGGGCGTTTGCCATGCACCTCACCCTCACCTGCAGCTTGACAGTGGGTGGCAAGCAAGGTGGTAAAAGCTTTCATTAGACCACCTTTTAGACTGGAGAATCAGAAAAGTGACCACTGGAGCAGGAATGAAAGGAGAAGGAAACTGCCAAGGCACAGGCACAGCCCCAACGCAACCCTGCACATCGCCATTTCATGGTGCTGGACTCTGTAGCCACCCCTGCCGAACTTGTTTCCAGCAGCCCTGTTGGGCGATGAAAGCCCTGAGAGGCGCTGGAGAAATGGGCTGGTGGTGTGGACAAGCTTTGAGACTAGTGATTAGCCATGAGATGGCCGCATTTACTGGTACAGTGGATCAAGGTACGGGACCACACACCCCTGAAGTCGGCCAGTCAGGTACCGAGAATCCTGTTTTGAGTAGGGGGTACCGGGTACGGAGCACGCGGTTAGGTTGGCCCTCCCTTTGTCTTGCCCCCGTAGACTGACTGGCAGGTACCAGTCCGATGGACAGTCATTGCCGCCTCTTCAAGAACCTACCAACCCTGCCTGGCTAAAGGGAATTCGGACGAGCAGGGAATAGTGTTGGTAGGCAATGATTCTGTTACTACGGAGTACATGTAATTGCAACCGATATCCTATTATTTTAACCGAAATATCTTCTCAGAGGAAGATTAATTACAACGAGCGAGGATCCGAGGGTGCATAGTACCTGGTACAACTGCTGCTCGTTTCAGGGGCAGGGGGGGCCTAGCCACGCCATGGAGGGTCCAAAGAGCCGATCTTGCTTTATTAACTTTGATAACTAGTCTATACAGGATCCTGTTTATACTGATACCCGACTGTTGCCGACTGTATCTTCGACTTTTGCAGTCCACGTCCAGGGGTCCCGCCGATTTTACCATTCTTGGCTTCCCAGTTCCAGTGGCAATCGCTCAGGCTCTGCAAATCGCCCCCATCCCTACTATTCTGTTTGGGTACTTGATAGCGGACCCCAAGGAGCAGTCGCCAGTCACAATCTCACGACTGTCGGGCAGCTTACGTAGCGCGTGTGTTTCATCTCAGAAGCATCCCTTTTTATTCTGGGCCTTGACTTGTGGTGTCTCTTGTGGCTTGTTCATGTCGACACTGTTTTGGACATTCTTGCATAGCCACAACTGATCCAGCAAAAGGATGAATAGCCGCCCCACTGCTCCAATATTTTGGGCGCTCACAACCAAACGATTTTTTTCGCTTCGTATTAACTTACTAAGTTACTTAATATTTAGCCAACTGTATGGAGTACCTGGCAAGGCTCTCTCGCGAGCAAATTGAAGCGTCGAGCTGACGAATCCTACGGGCTGGGCAAGCATACGAGCAGTCGCCAAGCCTCGAGATATTTATTTTTATAGTGTAGTCTCACGTTCTGTTCAGTATGAATACGAATTTTTTATTTTTGTCGTATTCTGACGTCTGGCGCTTGATTGTTCATATAAAATAAAAACTCGCACAGTAACCATGTACAGTGTGGTTTATACAGTACAATGACAAGTCGCACAGTATAACGCATTTTACCCACCACAGCTGTCCCTTAACACCAATATCAACAATAAGACAACCAATCTCAACCATGTTCCCGCTGAACCACAATTAAATGTTCATCACAACATCGCGACATGGCATATAGACGAAGATTGCGTACGTGCGAAAATCTAGTCATCTCAAGTGCCTGTCTCCTTTTTGCTACGGCTGCCCTATAACTATCGATCATTTCTGTCACATGTGTCACCAGCCAGTTGTGTGGCAGCCACACATGACGCTGGCTAGGTCATAAGTATAGAGCTTCATATGTAGGGGCCGTCACTTGTGGCGGCCTCAAGGCCATAAATAGCAGGCCCGAATCACTAGCTAGTATGAATCAACAACCATCACTTTTACTACTTCTTGCTGTATATATTGACAGTGAGGAAGGTAGTAATCACGAACCCTGCTGGCTATCTAATAGTTAAGAGAAGTGTATCGCTAATTCTAGCAGTAGCCCGGTTATACTTGACTCCTAGCAAGTCATAATGAGAGGACCCTTTGAGGTCTGACAATATACTACTCTTAACTATTAAGATAGCTAGTAGGATTCGTGACCACTACGTTCCTCACTATCATAGTATGCAGCAAGACGTGATAAGATAGTTGTTATTCATTGTCCCTAGCTAGTGGTGGAGAGCCTATCATTTATGGCCCTGAGGCCGCCAACATGTGACAACCAAGCTGTTTAAGCTGCTTTGACAAGCCCATCGTAGACAACAGGGGGAAGAAGGTAAAAAGGACAGAAAGGAAAGAGGCACAAAAGTAACAGCAGGTAACAGGGCTGTAAGAGAAAGAGCTGTGTGGCCTAATGAAAGGTACAGCTGCTTGGTTGACGTTGGTATTGGGATCGATGGAGACAGTACACGCCGACGATCGAGATTTGGTCGCTTGGTAGGCCGCAGGGTAAAGAAAAAAGAAGGTATTCTTTACTTTGTACCCGGTATAAATGCCTGGTTTGGTGGTCAAATTGGCCTTGAGATTCAGGCTCGGCTACCTAGAAGTCCTGACGGTCTAGTCAGGTCTCACGGTCGCACGAAGGTAGAGCAATTGCTACCGCTTGCCACGCGTATAAAGGAGCAATAGTGAATATTGGATGAATGATTGATGTCCCTGCTAGATAGGAATGACTCTATAGAAGCTATATATGACTGAACTAGCGTCACTTGTATCTGCCAGGTCCACATGTGACAAATTTTATTATTTATATGGTTAATGCGTAGAAGCTTCATGCTGAAATAATGTACGCGAATATTGCCGTTAGTGACAAAGTTCAGAAATAGGAGTTCGCAAAGCAATCCCTAGCGAAGAGAGCACAAATTTACAGTCTTTTTAACAATGTTTTGGGGTTCAAGGTCACAATAGTCACAGTTCTAACCTATTTTGTGGAAAACAGTTTATGCAAATGATATTATCAACAGGGCTGGCAAACGGTTGTTTCAACACTATCAAGCCTCCAAAGTTGGATTTTTTGAAGAAAAACAGAGACCGTATGAAACAGAAAAAGATGTGCGCTAAATAAAGAATGTGCTTGAATGTAAGAAAGCAGAGAAAAAATTGTGGTGTTGCGAAGTCTCTCAGTGTGGGAAGGTAGAATGGATGCATCGGCTCCAACACGTGAAAGTGAATAGAGTAAGTCACGAGTATTTGCAAGTCGTAGAAGCTGTTTGTTGTGTGTCGTGTTTTTTTTTTCTTGCTGTGAGTACAAGTTTCAGACTCTCGTTGCATCTTGCAGTTGCAGGTTTGTTTAAACTGCGATGCCAACACCGCCGGCGGGCCTGAGTCTGCCTCCAACAGAGCCACCTCCACTGCCAGACCCGGACAGACCAACTCCTGAGCTGCCACCACCGCCTCCGCTGGCGCCGCTTACACCCAAGCCGCCGCCTCCACCAACGCCGAGATTGAGGCCATTCTGGCCTCCAACGGAGGCTCCAATATTGCCGTTCAGGTTGGCCCCTCCTCCGCCGATGCCGCCGCTGAAGCCTCCACCGACTCCCGCGCCGCCGCTGCCTCCGGCGTTGAGACCACCGGCGAGGTTGCCATTGATACCGGTACTACCGCCGATGCCGAGATTGCCACCAATGCCTCCGTTGATTCCACTCGCGCCGCCTGCGCCTCCTGAGAGGCCGCCACCGAGATTGAGGCCGCCACCGCCTCCGGTGACCCCGAGGCCGCCGTTAAGGCCGGTTCCAGCGCCAGCGTTGAGACCTCCTCCTACGCCTGCATTGAGGCCGTTGGCGCCGAGGCCAGCGCCAACCCCTAGGCCTCCATTTAGGCCATTCGCACCTCCTGCAGCTCCATTCAAACCGGCGCCTAGATTGATGCCGCTACCACCTGCATTCACTCCTAAACCACCATTCAAGCCAGTCCCCGCACCGGCATTGAGACCTCCTCCTACAGCGGCATTAAGACCGTTAGAACCGAGGCCAGCACCGACACCCAGTCCGCCATTGAGGCCATTTGCTCCTCCAGCACCTCCGTTGAGACCAGCACCAACATTCAGTCCACCACTGCCTGCGTTGACTCCAAGGCCGCCGTTAAGGCCTGTTCCAGCGCCAGCGTTGAGACCTCCTCCTACACCGGCATTAAGACCGTTGGAACCAAGGCCAGCGCCGACACCCAGTCCGCCATTAAGGCCATTTGCTCCTCCAGCACCTCCATTCAGTCCCACGCCTGCATTGAGACCATTGGAACCAAGCCCAACGTTGCCGCCAAGGGCTCCATTCAGGCCATTCGCGCCACCGGCAGCTCCTTGAAGACCGCCCCCAATATTCACACCGTTTCCTCCAGCATTGACTCCTAGCCCGCCATTCAAGCCAGTTCCAGCGCCAGCGTTAAGATCTCCGCCTAACCCTGCATTGAGGCCATTGGACCCAAGACCAACACCCGCGTTTAGCCCTCCAGTAGCACCGCCGAGGCCACCATTCAGGCCAACGTCAGCATTGATGCCATTTGCTCCGGCATTGAGTCCAAGACCGCCATTGAGACCGGTTCCAGCGCCAGCGTTGAGTCCCCCTCCTACTCCTGCATTAATACCATTGGACCCGGCATTTACACCAAGGCCTAGTCCTGCATCAGCACCGCCGAGGCCGCCATTCAGTTTGCCGCCAACATTGAGGCCGTTGCCGTTCAGATCCGCGCCTAGGTTGCCACCAACACCAAGACCATTGCCGCCGCCAACGTTTAGGCCGCCCCCAAGGTTACCGTTGAGACCAGTTTGACTCCCGAGGCCCAGACTGCCGCCGAGTCCACCGTTGATACCCGTGGCACCGCCGGCTCCTCCCTGAAGTCCACCGCCGACATTAACTCCGTTGCCTCCTGCGTTGAGACCAAGGCCGCCGTTGAGACCTGATCCCCCAGAGCCGGTCAAGCCGCCACCGAGATTACCCTTGACTCCGTCACCATTGAGGCCCAGGCTGCCACCGAGGCCACCGTTTAATCCATTCGCGCCGCCAAGGCTGCCACCAAGTCCTCCGCCGACATTGAGGCCGTTTGCTCCTGCGTTAAGACCGAGTCCGCCGTTGAGTCCAGTATTGCCGAGACCAAGACCACCACCAAGATTACCGTTCAGCCCGTTTCCATTGAGGCCCAGATTTCCGCCAAGGCCGCCCTTGATTCCGTTTTGACCACCAGCGCCTCCACCGAGGCTGCCGCCGACATTCAGGCCATTCGGACCAAGGCCAACACCTAGATTCCCGCCCAGCTGATCGCCGCCCGCGTCATGAAGGTTGCCGTCCACGTTGAGAAGTCCCCCTTTCCCGCCAAGGTTAACACCGAGATTGCCGCCATTGCCGAGAAGGCTGCCACCGAGTGTCAATCCCAGGCCATTCTGACCATTGAGGCCGATGTTCAGGCCAGTACCAGGCCCTAGACCAAGATTGAGGTTGAGTCCATTGTTGCCAGTGCCTGTGCTGCCTGGGGCAGGCTTATTAGAACCACTGGGCTGATTGACGTTGCCAGAACCCGCATTACCATTAACTGGGTTGCTGATAATAGGGTTACCGGTAATGGGGTTGCCAATGCTAGGATTGCTAGGACCCTTGTTCTGGCCAAGAAGATTGCCGAGAAGGTTTTCTAAGCCGCCAATAAGACCCGGGTTGCCTCCTTGCTGACCGTTGGGGTCCCCGTTGGTAGGATTGTTGGTGATAGGGCTACCAGCAATGGGGTTACCAGCAATGGGGTTACCAGCGATGGGGTTGCTAGTAATGGGGTTGCCACCGCCCCTGTTCTGGCCAAGAATGTCGCCAAGAAGGTTTCCGATACCACCAATAAGGCCAGGACTACCACCTTGGTCACCATTTGCGTTCTTATTGCCACCAAGCAGGCCGCCAACCAGATTGCCAAGACCACCAAGAAGACTAGGATTGCTAGCAACGGGTAGGCCGGTATTACCCCCAATAGTGGTGCCAGGCACAGCGATGCTGCCTCTATTGCCCGTTAGGCCAAGACCATTTGCCAAACATTGGACTACCTCGATTCCCTGAGTCGTTGGAAGAATGTTGGCAGGCGTAAGGCACCGGACTACGTTAGGAAGAACGCTTGGGTCAAGCTGTGAGCGGCACTGTGCGAGACCGGGGATAAGAGCAAGGCCGCTTGTTTGAAGAAGCAATAAACAAGCATCCGATAAACCGTTATTACCACCTGGCTGCGTGTTAGAACCTCCGCTGCCAGGCTGAGTACCTCCGGGCTGTTGATTTCCTCCAGGCTGTTGA